>CAIGRP010020691.1:0-23318 GCA_903798385.1 Fraxinus cuspidata | reverse complement strand
TTTGTGCTATCAAACACACCCTAATATTTGGTTTTCGGTACTCCCAGATTTTCATTTCTAGGTGTTGCATGATGAAACTTTAAACTAGTATAGTTATATATTTTTTTAAATTATACTCTCAAAGTACAATTAAGTGAAGGTTATGCTTACATTGTTCCCGAGCTAGAAAAAGAGAAGAAAAAATATCATTTGGTTTATCGTTTCCATCAGGCTTGGTAAATCATAGCCCAAGATACTACGACTGTAAATATATTCGATGCAGCAGCAAATAAAATTTGTATAAACATCACTTAACGAAGCTCAAAACTCGCCTAGGACTACTTTATTTCATAGTCAAGAACTGCTTACAAATAAACGGAGCTGGTTGTGCATTCCCATCGTCTGGAGGGCATCTAGTTAGGAAAATCTCTTACATCACCATACCTCCATCAATGGTAAATACCTGCATGTGACAACAAACGGTTAGGAGGGGAAGGAAAAATTCCTAGCCACTTAGAACAAGTTCGAATGGGCGAGGAGAGTTCGAGTGCGATCAAGTCTACAAGAATGATCGTTAAAGTAGTGTAGGATAGAAAGTTGGGGAGAAAGTTAAAATACCAATTTCCATCCTTTCATGGGTTGAACGCTCATTTCCCTCATATTTGGCGTATGAGACGAAAAAATAGGTGCATGTTTGGCAAAGCTTAAATTATAATTTCAGTTGGTCAAACATATTTTTTATCCATACATTTCATAGGAGTCACAACCAGTGCCAATCCACACATTCTGTATGATCCTCAACCTATAATTACTTAAATTTTAATTAAAGCACTTCCAATCATCCTCTAGAGATTAAAAATACTTGTTTTAGGTCTTTTCCTTCCTCTTTTTTCTCCAACATTTCAACAACAATAGGAAGCTAATTTCCGCTCCTACCGAGCACGCCAATTCGCCAAGTGAACTTGGGGAAATTATAGCTTCTTTTGAGCATCATGACAGAAAGGAACACGAAAGATTATAATGTTTGAAAAACCTGTCCAGTGATGTAACTGGCGGCAGGATTAAGGGCCAAGAATTCCACGAGTCCAGCAACTTCTTCGGGTTGGCCATACCGTCCTGAATTAATAGTAACAGTCTATTCATTATAACAGTTAAATATCAACATGATATACAATCTAACACGTTAAAAAGACTGAATTTTACAAGCCAGATAAATAGCCAAGTAGATTGTAACATGAAGTAACTTGGATGTGGAAATTAGTTGTCTATGCACAACTAACATCCATTCAGATAATTGACCAATCAATTCTGCTATTAAAAGAAATGCAGTTTCGTGGATGTCAAACAATGAAACGGGATGCCAAATGGGGGTGTTGAGTTATATATGATCAAATAGATAAATTACTCGCCTAATGGAATAGTCTCCAAAATCTTTTTCTCAATGTCTGCCCCAAGCTTAGCAGTCATATCAGACGCAATGAACCCCGGAGCAACAGCATTTACCTGTCATTTGAAGCCTTAATTAAATTTAAAACTTCCATAAACTAAAATAGTTGCATCTCTAAATGAAATCAACTTCTTTTGAAACTCACATTTATATTCCTACTTGAATATTCCTTGGCAACTGACTTTGTAAAGCCGATAACACCAGCTTTTGCCGCACTGTAATTGGCTTGTCCGACATTGCCAACAAGACCTACAACTGATGCTATATTGATAATCCTTCCCTGCCAAATCAGTAGACTATTTATATTAGTCTTGAGACAAAAACATAAAACAAAATTTTCCAGTTTTTTAGGTCTACATATAAATTCTAACCGTGGGTCCAGAGAATTCTGCATATATAATTAGCCAAGATGCTTGAATGTAGAAGAGTTCAACTTTGTAATGGAAAAAAATGTTAATTGTTTAAATAAAAGGAATATTAGGGCTGGTCTCCCCAGCCTTTCGAGTAGCGTAGTAAATTGTCCCCAATTATTCGACGGTTAAAAGGTCAATATTTTTACTAAAATGATTATTATGCCATTACTCTATAATAAATAAAAATAAAGAAAAAAAAAATGAAAAAGAAACCATCTTCTTCCCACAACCACCAGTGCTGCCAGCCACATTCCTCCCATCACCACCACCACAAAATTTATCATGAAATGGTACAAAGTCACCCATGATTCCTTACAATTAATTACCGAACACCAATGATACAAATCCATGATGAAGATTAAGAAATGGAGAACAGGGATGTAAAAGCTTGAGCTGTTGGCCTGTGACCTTGGGTCACAGAATAAGAGCATGTTTGGCAAAAAAATCTGCTAGCTTATAAGCTGGGAACCCATAAATTTGTATAATCCAAAGTCCACACAACTGTGGGTACTGCAGATTATAAGTCAGGAAAATTGGGAAGCTAGCAGCTTTGTTTGCCAAACATGCTCTAAGGCCATGCTTGTCTAAGCTGAAAAAATAATCAAAAGTTATTTTAAAGTAACTTTATGCTTTCAATGTGTTTGGATAAGGTACTTTTTTCTTACTTTTAAGTAAGAAACNATGCTTGTCTAAGCTGAAAAAATAATCAAAAGTTATTTTAAAGTAACTTTATGCTTTCAATGTGTTTGGATAAGGTACTTTTTTCTTACTTTTAAGTAAGAAACGTTGAATATTTTGAAATCAACTCTTACGTAGCTGAACTTATTTAGTAAACTGTTTAAGCTTCAACATGCTCTAACTAGTGTTAGAAATGACAGAACAAAAGACAGGAGCACCTTTCTCTTCTTCATCATAAGTTTGGCAGCTGCCTGCAGAGAATATAGATCTTAGATTAAAAATGTGTGAATTTAATTATCTATATCTTCATATTGATAGAGTTTTAAAAACTCGCCTGTGTGCACAAGAACACCCCAGTAAGATTTAGATCAATAACCTCCTGCCACTGTGATGTCTTCATTCTCATCAATAAACCATCCCTTGTAATACCTAAAATAGTTGCAAATATTTAAAAGACAATGGACTTGAAAACTAGACATGCCACTATACAAGGTCAAACTTTTGGTACCAGCATTGTTAATCAAAACATCAACAGTTCCCCATGCATCAACTGCCTGCAAATGTCCCAATAACATACTATTAACACAATGACATGACTTGTGATATAAAAACTAAAAATCAAGGAATAGCGATTGCTAACAGTTTTCATCATTGAGTCCACATCTGCCTCTTTTGAAACATCCCCACCAAAGGTAATAGCCTGTCCACCAAATACCTCAATCTGCAAGACATAGTATAGTAGACAATTCACAATCACTATTTATTTTTTAATAATACAAAGAACAGTGTTTATTGGTACAAACATATTGTTAAATGCTCACAAGGTCATTGATGCATGACCATTTTTTCTTTTTCTTTTGTTCCTTTTGCCATTCAGCTTTTATTTTTCCCAAAAGATAATTCATGTAGCTTAGATTGAGCAGGGGCATTGAATGCAAGTGCGATCTAAATGTCAGACATGAGGATTTGGTCAAACTTGACTTCAACATCGTACGAGGACACATCTTTTGTGGTAGAAGGTGCAAATCGGGTGAGTCACTGAACTTAGATTTTAATAGCAATTAAGTTACTTCATTTGTATGACGCCAAACAACGTAATAGAAGTTTGCTGATATGGACTATAAAACTAATGGCTGTTGATGTGGCCTTCCACGTGGACTATCCTAATGCCTATTCACATCCACGTCAACACCAAATAAAAAATCCAATACCTTATTGAAGCCTTAAAGCCATATTCTTTTATTCAAGAAACACAAAACACAGCAAAAAATTGAATCTGATGAAGATTTAGGGATTTGGGTTGGAATTAATTGAATGAATTGAATTGGTGCTTTTCTCATTTTCTTGTAAAAAAACACTGATTTAGGGTTTCAACCGAGTCTTGGTTTTTACCATTAGTGCTGACTTGGATGTGAATGGGTATTGGAACATTCTGTGGAGGGCCACATCGGCAGCTGTTAGTTTTAACTGCCAGGTCAGCAAATGGGACTTAATTCCTGTGAAAATGAAGTTCAGTGACCCGATTGCTGGCAATTGAAGTTTAGATAAAGTTCAGTGACCTCCAGTAAAATTACCCTGAATATTTGGTCAAAATTGACTTCAGACGTGTAAGGGGACACATCTTTTGTCATAGTAGCTAAACTTGACTAAAAAAGATAAAAGAGAATACCCATCTTGTTACTTAATTAGTAAATTGCAGTAGTAGAATAGAGTTTAGGAATTGTATCGGATGTTGAAGCATCACGTATGTTTCCAAAAGAGTCAAATCACATATGCTGTGTCATGTTGTATCAGGTGTAGGAGCTTCACATATATTTCAAATCACAAATTTGTGTCATGTCAGGCATATTTATCTGCAAGTGACTACAGAATTTGACAATAATTGTTGCAAGCAATGCAGGAAATGTACGTCTAAATAAATAGAATAATATAATACCCATAGTTTAATTGTTTAATTCGTATCAGTTGCATTACCTCTTTGCAGACTTCTTCTGCCTCCTTTGATGACCTTGCATAATTCACCAGAACCTGCAATAAAATCAAAATCAACTTTTGCGAAAGGAAAGGTGAAGTGGATACTGCTTCACTATAAATGTACAGCATGGTAATAAAGATTGGATAGAAGAACAAATGGTATGTGCCTATGGACTGACTTCAAGCCTGGAGCAACAACTTTTCATTTCATAGTGGTATAAATGGCGATTATATTAGTTCACTTATTATGAAACTAAAGGGAAATACAAAATGTCAAAGGAGTCTTCAGTGACAGCAATAATGGACAAAACCCCAAAAAGCTTTTACAAAGTCACCCTTTAAGTCACTTTAAAAAATAGTTATATAACATAAGAACATAGATTAAAAGTGACAGTATTCATCTTAGCTTTAAGAACTGCACTGCTATATGAGAAAAAGGTAACATAAGAACATAGATTAAAAGTGATAGTATTTATCTTATCTTTAGAAACTGTACTGGTATATGAGAAAAATGTACCATTCAAGTCAAACAATAAGAATCAATTATGTACACAATTGCGAAATATATACCTTCCAGTGTATAACCTAAGTGGAAGCCTTGATTGCTGATAAGATTCAGAAATTACCTTACAACCAGCCTTCCCCATAGCCAAAGCAATTGCTTTACCAATTCCTCGGGAGGCTCCTGTGACAATAACAACAGGAGCCTCTGCCTTTTGCGGTGCATCAGTACTTGCTTGTTCAATGGTGGCAACCTGCGCTGTTACTCCTGCACATACCAATAAACTAAAAATTGCAGCAATACCGAGAGGCAGAGGAGCCACAATAAAATTAAATTGTGTCATATTAAACTAATGAAAGTTGGTTAAATCTATGACTTGAAAGTAATTTCTAGAATTATTTCAAGGCATATTAGTTTAAAAAGGAAAAATTGCGGTATTTATATTCACAGAATAAGAATATAAGAGAGTATCATACAGGTATAGAATGAAGGAAAACAAAAGAGTTCAGGGTTAAAAATATATCTTATGTAGGAGTTACTTTTAGATGCATTAATATATAATTTAAATCACAGGAAGAATTTCTTGGATAACAGAGATGGAACTCATTATTATAATACATTTAGGATAAAATCTAGAGTGTTATTGGTACCTTCATGATATTTTTTCTTCAAGGACTTCACCATTATGAAGTAGCATGAGACGCTTTTGATCAGATTTAAGTATTTAGGAAAAAAAAATAGTGAATCTCTTGTTGCATTAAAATGGTTTATTATGCCACCAAACACCCACTATCACAGGTAAACATCAAAAAAGTAGATAAATACTGAACAGAACGTGAGAATTTGAATACATAAGAATTTTTGAATCCCGAATACTGTTGAAAAGCTTAAATGTAACTAAATGAAGTATTATTCATCGACAATAATCAATTGTGCGTGCTATATAATACATAATGATGAGAATAATACACGTATTTACTAGCTAATTTAAAGCACTGAAAAATGTACTTCATAACTAAACCTTTACTAAAATAAACTAGTCTTTACAGATGTACATGAAGCGTATCAAGACTACATGTATTTTATAATTCCACCAGCATTGGATTTTAATTACTAGCTAATTAATTGGAATAAACCCCAATCTATACAGCAGAAGTTTTCTATCTTCCAATTATAGGCCAAAAAACCACTTTAAAATATGAGCAAATAACACTTTATATACATCTGGTACAATTACGAGCAAGTTTGAAACCCTTAAATACCTGAGGAAGAGAAAGAGGTAAGTGGTCTGCATTGCAAGTTAAGGGAACGTGGGAGCTGAAACGAAGAGGATAATTGCTGGAGATGAGCCATTTTCCGGTAGGACTTGTCAAAAAATTCGGCGGAATTGAAGGCAACAGCGGCCGATCCGGCGACGGAGGAAGCCATATTGAGTCTCGAACGTAACGAAAATTGAAGAAAACGAGACGAAACGAGAGTCGCCACGGGAAGATGAAGAAAAAATGACTCTTCGAGATTGAACTGCTTTGAGGAGAGAAAAAATGCTTGGGAATTTCCGGAGGCTCACTATGAGTGTAAGCGATTTGTACGAAGTGTTCTATTTTAGAAACGAACTTTCAAAGAAGTGTTACTTTAGTCACCAAACATTTATTTATAAACATAGATGGTCACAAAATTCGTTAAGTTGTTTTAATTAAGTCACTCGATATCCGTTAGTAGGTTTTTCTTCAACGTGACTTGCGTATTTACGAGGGAAAGGATATGATCTTGGTGAGTGGGCAAAAATTCAGACAAAATTGATGAAATGAGTTAACTCGTGATAGCGTTTAAAGTCTGTAAAAGTTAAATTGAATCGTCATCATAAATCTTAATTAAACCATCATATTTACTAGTGAACAAGTAAACATCGAGATTACTCTTACCTTGTCCGATATGTATTATATAATGACCCATATTTTGATGAAGTGTCTTCCCTAATCAAATTTCAAAGATTTATAGCTCTACAGAAATATTATTTTAACACGATGTGACATTTAAACAAGCAATTCAAAACACATCAAGTCCCTGTTTGGTTCACATAAATTCTTTTAATAAAATTTAAGTTAATATCAACAGTTAAGTTTAAAAACTCACTACTTTTTCACCGAACATTCTATCAATTTTTATTAAAATATACTAAAAATCTGATTATCTAAACCAACTAGGGGCTAACAATTGCGAACTATGTCTCAAATTTTCTTGCTTTCTACATCGTCCTTGTAAACCATCGAGTGACTATTAGTAAAAGATTTTACTATGAAAATGTCTCTTGACATCATGCTCAAGTTCCCCCTCCGTATTTACATGATTATTTCTGCAATTTGTGCACAAAATTTTAATGTCTAACGTTTTATCAATACAAACAACATAAAGATGGATCCAATGGGATAACATAAATGCTGTGTTATGTCAAATGGTCATCCTAAATTGGCAAGAGAGCGACTCCGTGAAACAAGATGATACATTAAGAATTCAAACGCATGGTTACGTCATCCCAAAGACACGAATAGACAGCGGATTAGATGTCCATGCAAGGTATATCCACCGAAATGAAAGAAAATATAGGCTAGTCGATAGTCTTGAACCAAATACATACAAATCAGCACCTAACAAACTAACAAAATGTTCAAAATATCTAAGGATATTCGGGAAAAACAGAGGACGAGACCATTTCAAAGATCAGAAACTGCCCTCACAGCTTGAGGCCATTTTCTGGAACAGAGGACGATGATTCTGCATACGCAAGACCAAACTAAGCATTTGCTTGTGTAGGTTTCTTTGAGTTATTCTTCCGACGAACCTTGATAAAAGCCTTGTCCAAATCCTGCACATATTACAAATAGTATTTTATGGGTTTGAGCACTCGAGCAAGAGCATGTTTGTAGAAGCCAAACATGTTGAGATATGTTACTATTTTTGTATTTGGAAGTAAAAATGTTACTTATTTTGAAACTCTTACCTCGCTGTCAAAACATTTAACTTACATATATCCAACTTTGTCCAATAAAACTATTTTTATTTTAGAACTTGCATACTTGTAAAAGTGAACATTTTTAGCTTACCGAACATGCTCTGAATATTGAATTACTTTTCACACGTCATTATATCAAAGTTTGGATTCTGGAACACCATGCAACATAGAAAAGTAGCAAAGGGGTTCACCTGGGCGTGTTCCTCATTGGATGTTCCAGTCGTCCAAAGCTTCTCCAAGTTGTAATAAGCTCTCACTTTCTCATCGAGAGCATGAATGACTAATCCACCTATAAGAACAAGTTGTCAACTAATAACACATTGTTGTGACCATACTAATTCATAAATTTTCAATTTACTCTCATTTGTTAACGATATTGAAACGTGCTAGAAAAGACTCCAAAAGCAGAGGATGACTTAATGTGCCTGGAACCAAAACTAAGGCTGTAAACCTCAATGAGTTGCTTTGATAACACAACCTACAAATCCAAACCCTCAGTTTCCCCTTCCATCACTCTTCAACACCTTACTTTTATCTGTATTATTTTCAATAAAGTTTAATTACTGAGCAATGAGCTGCTCATGAAGGTTTTGGTAAATAAACATTAAGTAAAAAAAACCCAATATGATTAAATTGAGAAAATAGCAAAAAGGAAAAGGAAAAAACTGGATACCGGAGTCGATGACAATCCACTTTCCCCCCTCTTGCCCTTCCACACTTGGTAACAACATTCTCTTCGCTCCTCTCTGCTTTTGCTTAACCTGTTCAGTGCCAATCAATATAAAGTCAAGAACCAACCCTTATATTTCAAAGCCAAAATCAATCAATATGCTAAAGTCACAATTCATCAGAACTCAACATTTACAACTTCCGAATATGATCTAGATAATTACAGAAAAAAGGCTATAATTAGTGTAAATAACTGTATAATTCACCAAGTATCTCATTGAATACAATCATGAGAGCAATGTATGAGCCCATCCCATGGACGTATGTGATCTGAATGTATACACACTAGAACTTACCCGTATCTGGAGAAAAAACCTTTCAGCACTTCTTAGAACATTTCACTGTCTAACAAGTAACTTTCCCATGTTCAAAATCGGAGACCGGTAGGCCAAAACCTTAGCATCCGTTACTCTCCCTACTAACAATCCCTTAATGTTGGTCTCTCTTACATAGTCATAAATTACTAAAATTGCATGTGCATAGAATAAAATAACTAAAAGAACACCCACCATACACATGGTTTCAACACATTAAGTAAGAAATAATGTTTCATGATAGAAAGGGCATTCTTTTAGCGTAGCAAAAAGAAGATAATCCTGTTAAATAGTGTGCAGCGTTTCTCAATAAAATCAACTTTTATGAAAAACTCTTATTAAATGAATGTTCGTGCAAACTTTTTTTGTGGGCGAGTTCATATATGAAATCATGAAAACGGGTATGTTACCAATATTTCTTATTTTTGTGGAATTTTCCATGAAACTACTTCAAGTCTTCAGCCACTACAAAACATTATATATATTCAAAATTAGACCTTTTATGAAATATAAAACCATCTCTCACTATATCAGTGCTTGATAAAGAGAGTGGGAGCTCTCTTCACTTGAAACCTGTGTATAACTAAAAGTTTAGCTATTCGTGCAATTTCTCACTAAAATTCAACATCGAATCACTTTTAACATTTAAATCAGTTATGAAAAATTTAATCTTTAATCCAATTCGGTAATATTTGTAAAACATTGGAATGCTATATACACAATACATTCATTATTATATAAACTTCACCATAGACATGCGTACACAAATGAGGGGATAGACAGACCTGCCTTGTAAATTAGGGCTTGGGCTATATTACGCACGTGCCAGGCAGACCGACCAGTGGCGATAACCACGTAATCAGCGAAATCAACGTGTTTGGGGACTGGAATTACTTTAACGTCGTCTGCTCTCACGTCGGTCAGGATTTTCTCAACCTCATTCAAGCTTAACATCTCTCGATTTCTTCCGATGTTATCAATATCGGAGGAACAGAAAGATTGAGTGAAATTTGAGGAACTTAAACTTTTCCATTGATGAACAGCGGAGAGAGCTCGAGACCTTAAAACAGCCCACATGGAATCACCGCCGCTGCACCACCACTCGCCGCCCTTGTTTCTCGACTGCGAAGATGCGTGGATAGTGAGTAGTTCAGGGGCCTTTCAGGCTAAGGGATTCGTACAGGCCCAAAAATGAATTCAAGAAATCGTTTTGTGTTATTGGAAATTTGACGAAAATAACACTATAATTGGGTATCGAACTAAAAGACCAAGGGATTTTGAATGCAACCACAATTTTTTTTTTTTTTTTGGTCCTCGTTTAGGGGTGTGAAATGAGATAAGTCAAGTGACTCGCTTGGCTCACTCATTCGAAGTGTAGCTTGGCTCGCCTATTAGCTAGGCGAGGCGATGCGAGTTGAGGCGTGACTCGTCATTTTTTTTTTTTTTACCAAAAATTTGCAAATTTCTCTCGATTTGACGAGCAGACTCACACACAAACCGATGAGTTCTCCAACAAACTAGTTCACGAGTCTATTCATTCGAACCGACTAGCATTTTGCATTCAAAATTCACCTGCTTAATTAGAGTATACAAAGTCTCATGCTTTACTTTAGTCACAAATGAAATTAATTCCTTATTCATACTCTTTTATTTCTAAATCTTTGATATTTTCTTTTGTTATTGTCGTTGACGCTGATTTATTAAAGCATATCATACTTGATGTTGGATTGTACGCAAACCGCATTTTATTTTTGTAAAATGGTTGGTTAATGCTTAATGAATAGGTAACATTTATATTATAGGCAATGATTAAATTTGCTAATCCACATCCTTGAAGGAGAAAGACTACTGGCTCATCTAATTATGATTAGACTTTAATTAATCACCTACCAATTAAAATGACAGGATTAAAATTGCTGCCATTAGTGGACAAAACCATGTTGATCATATTTTATTTCTACTTGTTGTCTTCTTGCCCAGTTTCTATATTTTTCATTTATTCTTTGCAAAAATAATTAAATAAATAAAAAAAATTCAAACTTAAAAGAAAACGTTGGGCGTAGCTTACATTAAAGATTTGGCACAAACCGTTAGTATATTTTGAATGAAAAATTGTGGGTTTGTACACTATGAATATGACAAATGACATAAAGATAATGTACGAATTGCTATTATTATGACATAATGAATGTCGAAGATTATGCCTTTGTGAAATTATTGGTGGTCCACGGGTTTATCCTTAAGAAAATTAGATTTTGTTAAAGAAAAATAACTTTGAAAATTTTAATGGTCAAAATAAGTAACCTAAAAAATTAAATACCATCTCGATAATGATGCCTATTGGTTTTGGTGACAACTAATTCTCAAAGAAAATGAAACCAATTTTAAATAAAGTTTTCTGTTCCTTCAATGAACCAATTAATTGCAACAACCTACTTAACTATAAATTTAAGAATTTTTCATTTAAAAAATGGTCTGCAAACTGAGTTGAGATTGCCGTCCAATTTTTATTATCCAACTTATTATCCATCTAATTAATTATTAGTACGTCATTTTTAAATTGATATATTATCTCAAATTTACTCTCATTAAATTCACCACTAACCCATCAAATTAATAATATGTTAATCTTCCTTGGTCGAACACGTTTCATCGGACTTGCCTAGTGCACTTTATCTCTTCTGTGTGATTTGCGGACTACTACACGTGGAGCTGGGTTTACCTAGTACGCACTCAAGGTGGTCGGAACTCAAATGGCGGGTAGCGACTGCGGAATCCCACGTCAAAAAAAAATTGTTAATTTAAAATAACGTGTTAATAATTAATTGAGTGGATAACAAATTAGATAACAAATGTTGGATAGGAGATCTAATCTCCAGCAAAATATGCCATGTTATTTATTTATTTATTTTTCAACAAAATCAGTTGGTGTATATCTCCTTTTACATTTTAATTGATATAATGTCATGTGACATTCTGTTATTAGACAGTTTAAACACAAAATTTTTTTGCAGCCAATAATTGTTTGATAACAACGCAGGTGTCAACAAGAATGACATAAATGGATGTATAAAATGGTATAGTCATATCCCATTTTAACGTGTAAAAAATGAATAAAAATTGTGAGTTCAATAAAATATATGATTTAAAATAAAGTTTGATCAACTTGTAACTCAAAAAACTTTATCGAACAAGGGGTTAAGTGACTCTCAAATATCGTCAGGTTAAATTAATTCAATTTTATCATAGAATGATATGAACCGATCTTCGGAAAACCTCTTTTGTTCTCAACTCACACTCTTTCTATGTACAAAATTTGTCCAAGAAGCATTCTTAGTACATTTCTCTTTTATGCCAAGTGTTGGTTTGTCTTTGAAGATAATACAACTAATACAACTTTTGTCACACTTTTGCCCCATTACTTTCGCTTTATGTTAAGGTTCTTCTTCCATATCTTCTGACCCTTTTTTCTTTACGCTTATTCTAAAATAGTTTATTAATTCCTATAATCAAAAAATAGAAATAATTAAAAAATCCGATTATTAAATTCTAATCAATCAAACTCTAGCTTCATATAATTTGCCTCGAGTTGATTTGGCGCTTGTACAATTGTTTAAATAGGCAAACTTACTTCTCGATTAATCTCGTACATGACAAATTATAACTTTACAGATCGAGCAAGATTAGCTTTTAGGTCTCTTTTTACAGTATCCCAATAATCCAAAAAACACATAGGTCAAACTGCTGAAATCCATGAAGATTAAATCACAATTAGTCAATGTAAAAGTACATAAAGGTCAATATGCAAAGCCATGCATATGCCAAATCAAGAATAATTATTGGGGCTTACTCCATTAAACTGAGCTTAATTTAATATACTTTGTATTTCTGTTTCTTAATCCAAAAGGAAAATATAAAAAGCACAAACTGATAAACAGACAATATAAAAGGATTTGCAAGCAAAATCACAAGTTCAAGATTATCATTTTCGATTTTAAGTAAAATTAACCAAAAATAATAATAATTAAAAAAAAATCATTTGCGCATAATTTGCTTTCTCTCTGCACAATCAACCTCTCACGTGAGTGATTCAGCTTTTTCTTAATTATTTTTCGGGTTTTTTTCGGATCTTTTCTTGCCCGGATCTACTCAATGCACTGCAGATCCAAGTCCAAGTCTACAGATACAGCACTGTACGAATAATTGAGTTCAAGGTTCCCCTGTTTTGAGAATTTGAGGGTTTAGTTGTGAAATAATGAGCTGTGCAGTAATGGTTACTGCGGAAGAGTTTGATTTGGTCGTCAGTAAGCGAATATTTTCGGTTAATTGTGTAAGTGACGATTATGTTGAGTAATTCTGCTGGTTTTGTTGGAGGTGCTGAATTTTGTGTACATGATTTTTTGTTTATAGGATTGTGTGAATTAAGGAGTAGTCGCTACACATTTTGAAGTGGAACTGGGGTTTCAATTGAAGTTTAGAAATTGAGTAATTTTATGCTTTTAAGGTGTGTCCTTTACAGCTTTGGAAGTGCAATCGAAATGATTTGCGGGTTCATGATGGTGTCAGCGTGAATTCTCCATTGATGAGGTGCGAATTTGAGGCGGGCTTTGATTTTTCAAATGGTAGAGGGAAGTGTCGAGTTATCTTTTCACAAAAAAGTTTCATGTAGTTCTCACCGTATGCTGCCTGGATTTTAGGAGGAATTGATTGAAAGTTTATTAGGGGAATTGAATTGCGGATACAGAGATGCCTCCATCCCCAGCCATGAGAATTTCTCCGAGGAGGGAGCTGAGGGCTGAGAATCATAAGAGAGGACGTAGCCTTGAGAACGCGATTCCCTACCGGGAGAAGGTTGATGATCTTGCTCTGTTCAATGAGGTGCAGAATAAAGAAAAACAGAATTTCTTGCTTCAATCAAATGATGACTTTGAAGATGCTTTCTGTAAGTTTTCACACACTATATAATCTCCATTTGATTTGGCATTTAATGAAGTATACTATGTATATTGGGATTTCTTTGTTTTGATTGACTGACAAGTGTTCTTGTTATTTATGGCATCTGGCAGTGACAAAATTAAGACACTTTTCGGATAACAAGGGTGGAATCACCATTCCTGCTCGGGGAGAGAGTAGTGACCTGCTCAATGCAGAAGGAGATAAAAATGATTATGACTGGTTAGTCCTTTTTCTCTTCTCACGAGTTAGCTTTTTTCCATTTCTTTTGGAGATAATTATTTAATACTGATCTATCTCCCTTTCTGAAAGATCCTGAAGAAATTGTTACGTTTCCATTTATGTTCAGTTAATGCAATTTGTTTGGCTAATAGTTGGAGAAAAATAATGCTAATAACAGAAGGCGGAAGCTTGCCATTGTTAAACCCAAAATGAAACCAAGAAAATATAATTTCCCTTTGTGAGGGAAACATATAGAGAAGTTTGTTTCCATATTCTATATGACTGGCCTAAGTTCTTATTTAGCCTCCATTTGGGAAGAATTTATAAACGGTTCAATGTATAAATAGATATTAATGAATGGTGGATAAGTAGATAGTACTCGTGAGTCCATTTAAATGTGTGATTGAAAATGAAGTTTGACAATTTATAAAGATACACAATTTTTGCCAAACGGAGGCTCTGTATCTTTTTGCCTAACTAACATGCAACGCCGTTGATTAAAGGTTAATAACTCCTCCGGAGACTCCACTTTTTCCTTCTTTGGATGACGAGACACTACCAGTTAATGTAGTACAGAGGGGCAGGCCGAGGAGTCAACCTGTTTCAATCTCTAGATCATCTACGGTAAGTTCATTAAAAGTCAATGAAATCAACTGGCAACTTTTATATTACCACAATCCATAAAATGCATTGAGGATCTCTTTTCACACTTTTCTAATCCTTCTTTTGTTTTTAAAAAATTGTTAAATATATGTTCATCTTCAGATGGAGAAGAGTTATAGAATCAGTAGAGGTAGTGCGAGTCCCCATCGCCTTAGCCTATCTCCTCAGTCTGGCAATAGTATATCACAATCAAGGAGCCGGCCACCTTCAGAACCTCATTTAAGTCCTCCGCCTAGATTGAATCATCTGGCTTCTCTAAGGAGACTATCTCCCCCACCAAGTAAGCCATCAGTACCTGCTGTGAGGTCTAGTTCACCAAATCCTCGGAGGATGAGCACTGGTTCTGCTGCCCCATCACGGATGAAAGGCACTTCCCCTGTCAGAACAATTAGAGGAAATTCTGCTTCACCCAAAATAAGGGCATGGCAATCTAACATTCCAGGCTTTTCATCAGAAACACCTCCTAATCTTCGTACATCACTGGCTGATAGGCCAGCATCATATGTGAGGGGATCCTCTCCAGCATCCAGAAATGGCTCCAGATCTGGCAGAGAATCAATGTCTCCAACTGCTACCAGAAGTGTCAGTTCCCCATACACTCCTGACCGGGACCTGTTTAGTTCCCACAGCAAAGGTTCAGTTGCATCATCTGGTGATGATGACAGAGAGTCTCTGAAATCTATTCCTGTGAGCAGCTCAGACCGCTCAGCGCCAAGAAACATAGGTGCTATCCCAAATAATAGAGCTCTGGGCTACTCTAAGAAGCCTGCTAAAATTGTGTCAAGTTCTGCTCCAAAAAGATCCTTTGACTTGGCACTTCGACAAATGGTATTTTACCTCTCTTTTATTGATATAATGATGCTTTCTTGATGGTTATACCATATTTATGTGTTAATGCATGCTGGTATATACTTTCACGGCATCAAAGATGGAAAATTATTTTTATGGATTCATTGTAAAATGAGGAATCAATCTCATAAATACAGTATAACCTATATAAATTAATAACCTCTATTATATAATAAAATTTTCCGGTCCTGACTTGTCTATTGTGAGAAGTTAATAATTTCAACAAATTGATAAGGTAATACTTTTCTGAAGAGATCTATCTAAATCTGTGGTTCCATTCATATTATAAATTAATATTTCTAAAAAATTCAAATAGATTTTACACTTGTATTTTCGTTAAGTATATTGCATGGTTAAATGTATGTGTATTGAATCATTAACGTATGCATTAAATGTAATATTTATAAGGTAATACTAAATTGATATTTATTTAATTAATGTGTGTATATTAAATCATAAATCTACTCTATAAATTAATAACTGTTTTAATTATAGATTTTTCATGATCCTAACATTATTAATTTATAGAATTTATATTGTATTGACCATTATTTCCTAGGTTTTATTTGAAACGTTTATTATGATACTTGTGGGCCCCATTAAAAATTTTTCTGGATAAAGTTTTGTATTTATTACTAGCCTTGAACAATTTGTGGAAGTTTCTGCTTCATTACAATATTCTTTGAACAAATTCGAAAATTTATTTGAAGTGTCGAAACAAAGTCGATCCTGAATTTGAAAAATGGCATCGTGGAATTGTTATAACTACCCCATCCCTATTACCATGGCCAAATGCAAAATCAATTGGCCCGTCCTAGCTATCCATTGTTTGCTTCTGGTCACCGCTTTCATATTTCAGTATATAATTACTGCTGTTATATTTATATTTGTTGCATTTACTAAATTGTGAAGTTTATGATATTTATTTCCATTATTATATACTTCTGTGGTTGTTTATATCTAAACACACTTATTTGTCCTTTATAGATGCACTCATTTATGCATGTTTCGTGCATGTTCACGACACAATGAAGTCTAAATAACTTCATTATAATGCATTTGCTTTGAGGTAAAGGCAAAAATAATATGTTGGTCTTAGGACAATCAGTTTTTATTTCTATTATTAATTTTCTTGCCAATTTGAAACTAATGTCTCAAGAACTTAATGGATCTGGATTTTACATTTTTTTTTTCTGTGATTCGTGCCTTTTTATTAAATGCCACCAAAATTAATGCCTTTCTTTATTTTTCTTGCCAATTTGTTAGTCTGATTCTTGTTTATTCTTTCCAATATTAAAAGTCTTCACAGAAAATGGAAAGGATGCAAATATTTAAGCGCTGTTTGGCCCCCATTTTTTAAAATACATTTTTCCCCAAACTCATTTTCAATTACACATTTTATAAGACTCACAAATTTTATCAACTTTTTAACCTCATATTTCATCAATTTTTATTAAAATCTACTAAAAATATGATTTTTAGCAAAACTAAACAGGGGCTTAGTTTCACGAGTTAGGAAAAAATTAAATAGAACTATTAACGAGTTAGAAAAAAATTAAATAGAACTATTAATCATTCTGGTTTACAGGATAGGGGTCTGGTTCAGTCCTTGCAAAAAGAGCAAGAAAAAATACTGAAGGAAAATGATATTTATGTCCTCGGGCTTGATGAACTTAACAATTTTTTATTGTGAAAATGTGTAATCTCCAAGTATAACTATTACTAATTTTAATGGCATTGAAAGGGAAAATAATTCAATGTCATTATAGCTCAACAAATCCATTGCCTTCATTATTTACTTCTCTAACATGTACATCTGATGGCTAGTTTTTTTGAATCAAGACTAATCATGGCCCCTTTCATGCGTGAACAGTAGAACTTATATCGGCTTTCCCATTTTGTATGCAGGATCATCAGAAAGGTCCTCAAAATATGTTTAGGCCGCTTTTGTCCAGTGTCCCCAGTTCTACATTCTATGCTGGAAAAGCAAGTGCATCCCATCGTTCTATGATGTCCAGAAATTCTTCAATCACAACTAGCAGTAATGCCAGTTCTGATCAATGGACAACTGGTGCTCATGATATTGAAGAAAGTGAGCAAAACCAACACGACGATGTAACCAGTAAATGTATAAAGGGATGCTATCCAGAGGTGCATGACGAAATATTTGTCTTGGATCAGGTTGATGCTTTAAATGAAGGTGTTGGGAAGAAAATCCACGAGGGGTCACCTAGCAGTCAATATGATAAATTTATTGGCGACTCTCTGGTCAATTCTAAGTTTGTCGTTGATGAGAGTTGCAGCCAGCTTGATACTACTATAGATGTTACCACATCTTCTGTTGTCTTGGACAAGAAAGGTGATTATTCTGATGCTGATGGTCTTGAGGATATGGCAATTTGCTCAAAGTGTGGTCACACGTTTGATTCCACGGAAATGTTAATGGAAGGAGACCTAATTTTTTGTCCAGAATGTAGAAGTTCGGAATCACCTTCAACCTTTACTATTCCAATGGTAATGATGGCAATTGAGAACACTTTAGGAGATTCGGTGAAGATTTTACAGAATGGGCCATTTGAGGCTTTGGAGTGCTCTGCACAAGTTTCAGATCTTAACGAGATTTCTGACGAGGCTCAACACTGTAGCCTGAATTTCTCACCAGATAACTCTCTTGAACTGTTGGATTTGGAAGAAGTTGAGCTAAATACCAAGAAGCGAGAAATGTGTCTACCATCTGATGGTGACACTGACCATCAGCAGTTGGAGCATGCAAGGGACGACCCTAAATCAAAAGTTGATGTTTCAGAAGGTGCAGGTATATCTGTCCTGCTGGGGAGATCAACTAGGGGCAAAGGACGTATTGTTCAAAGCAAGAGTTTTTCAGCAACTAACATCAATTATGATGATTTCTCCTGTGTGACAGACAAGATTGACAGCATGAGAAGCTCCTTTGGGAATGGCAGTACGTCTGTTTCGTCTTCTGTTGACTTGGGATCGTCTAGGCAAATAGAGTCTCGTATCCAACGGCAATTAAGTAGTAATAATTTGGATATAGAAAATTACAGGTATGAATTGCTTATGAAGCACAAACGCTCCATATCTTCGTTGTCTGGTGCTTCAAGTCATGCCTTGAAAGTCCCAAGTGTTACAGCAAACTCTCACGACGATAGTTTCGAGGAAGTTTCTGTCAACAAAGAAAAAGATACCAGGGAGGCAATAGGCAAAGATCCTTGTGCAAAATCACTGACTTCAGAATCTACAGAAGAGGAAAGTGCTTTCGCTAATATTGAGAGTAACAAGATTTTTAAAAATAACCCTGAATTGTCATCACATGTGATAAACAACTGTCTAGGAGATATTCCCACTGTGTCAGTTTCGGAATTTGAAGAGCCAGCATCACATGAGGATAGTGAGAACATGTCAAAGAATTCAAGTAATCCCATGAATATACAAGCATCATCTACACTTCCCGAGAGTTTCACGCCAGAGGAAGATGCCTTGCCAAATTTATATACTGATTGGGTGGATGTGGGAGAGCTTCCTAATCGAAGCTCTTTGGATGCCATATCAGAAATCGAAATTAAGAATGGTGATACTGGTTCTCCTGATTCACAATCTGAAATTGATTCCACTGATTCAAAGAACAACATGAATGAATTGCAGGATTCTTCTGTTCTGGCAGCATCCAATAATGTTATAACAGCATCTGTTAAAGAATCTGACCCCTCAGATCATGCTTTTGACATCCTTGGTAAGTACGTCTACCTTTCGGGGTTTTCACTCTTCTGCCCCCACATCTGAACGTCTAACTGGCACCAAGTAATATCCCATGTTCTAAGCTTAATTTCTCAGAGCAGAAAATCTCAAATTCATTTTGCAAATGGTTTATGAGATCTGTTTCCAACCTTTTACATCTACTAATTTTGCAGTTCGATTAATTGCTTTTGTCATTTACCGTGAGATTAATGATGGGATTTTCAATGTTCTGAAGATCGGTAACTGTAGCAAAGCCTTCCAAACTGCATGAATCTGCCCTGTAGTATGGTTATGAGGCCTTTGATTCTACCATGTGATTTGCTTCTCAATATTTGTGGTCTTATTTATGACCCTCATGGTGTTGTACTGCATAATGTGCTATTTGTAATACTTATAGTGAGAACTTTTGGGATTTCAACTGAAAGAGGGCCCCTGATTGTCCTTGCAACAAAACTGTTCTCACACCTTTACCATCTTTTTCAAGCAGAAGATAAAAATGTTTGTGCTGATGATTTTTATTGAATAACCGTATTTTCACTTGAGATTTGCATATTAAATTGATGTTGCTGGCAGTTTGTCTGGCCGAGAGGATGTATGGTTGGCTGATCTTTGCTCAAATAAGTAATACCAAACATGATTTTTCTCAATTATTTTGGGAAGTATTCATTTTTTCATCAGGGGTTTTAAATTTAGCTTCATATTTTATTCCCTCTCTCCCACCACTAGCAACTATTAACCAGCTTTTACCCACACCAGTTTCAGATCTAGTGATCTTTCACCATGACAAGTTTGTTATTTAAATTATATTGGTATTTTGACTAGTGATCTTTGATTTCTTTTTTTTATGAAATCTCACCTGTGCGCTGGGATGTGGTTGGCTTTGGTTCTTAGATGTTTTTATTTTTTTTTGGGACAACCTTGGCTCTTACATGTTGATTGGTAAGAAAATTCGGATAAAGGAGAGAGACATGATGACATCCTCACCTCCAAAGTAAGAGCCTGACCAGCACAATTATTTTTGCTCATCTCCACTTAAAAAATTTTCATATGTTTCTTTATGAGTAAACATAATTTTTTAATTTTGTTGGCCTGTTTAGTGAATTATAAATTTTCCAAGTTTTGATTAGTACTTGCAGTGCACAGCTTTACATAACTTGGCATGCCTTGAAGTTCTTGATCTTATGTTATTATCATCTTGCTTTCTTGTTCGATAACTCGACTTCTAGTTCTATATTTCTGTGTGTTGATATTGAAACTTTCTTTGTTATAACAGAGGAATCGACTGTGATGCTTGAGGACCGAGGAGGAATAAAGGCTAGAAGCCTAACCCTAGAAGAAGCAACGGATACAATACTCTTCTGCAGCTCAATTGTCCACAATCTGGCGTATGAGGCTGCAAATATAGCAACAGAGAAAGAAAACTTGGTCCCATTGGTAGATTTGCAGCCAACTGTAACATTTCACGGGGAGGCCAATGTTGATAGAAGGGATATACGTTCCAGAGCAATGGGAAAACGTACTTCTAAGTCCTTGAAACCTCGACCAAAGAAATTGGAAACAGATAAAGAACTTGCTCCGGGAAACAACATTGAAAGTGATGAGAAAACCGATGTAGCTACTACACATATTGTCGCAGTTCCTAATACTGGTGATAACACGAGGCCTCCAAAGCTGGAGTCGAAATGCAATTGCACAATAATGTGAATGGTTTCTTTTTCAGCGGTTGAGCTTATTTGCAGTAAAGGAATGGTTTTTTCTTGTTTGTTGCAAGTTTTTTTTATAAGAAATACGTCGTTTTAGTGATTATGATCATTTGTAAAGTTCTAATTTTTACTAGTCTGATGATAGTGAATGAAATTGGAGATTATAGACCGCTCCAATTTTGCCATATTCTTATTTTTTATTATTCATTTGTAATTTGGTGAAGTTACTCAATCGCAGAGTCAAGTGTGAGTTCTTTTTGTTGTGTAACCCAATTATTCTCATTCATTGTAATTGTTGCGGAAATAATCATTTTTACTTATTTTTCCCACGTGAAGTTTTTGATTATTTCAATAAGTTGTTTGCATTTTGCAGTTATTTTAAGAAGCTAGAAATGACTCACTGATTACCTGCAAAGACAATTTAAATTCGCTGTGTATGGACTAACCTATCGAACTCCAATAATTTTTTTATTAAGATTATTCACTTTTTATTAAGAATAGCCTTTTCAGTAAGGTTGATACATCTGCTCAATGCTAAGACTAGTCATGTCAACGAGTCGAGCTGAACACGAGCCGAAACTCAACGCTCGGGCTCGGCTCGAGCAAAACAGGTCCGAACTTTTTTGGGCTTGAGCCGAATCGAGCAAAAGCTTGGCAAAAAAATGAGGCTCGGCTCGAGCCTTAGCGTGCCAAGCCGACTCGTATTTTTTTTTTTTTTAAATTCGTTATAAATCTATAATTTTTATAATGTATTTACAATTTGTACAATTTAAACGTGTTATAAATAACAACTAAATATTAATATATATAAAAAATACATCTAAACAAAAAAAAAAAATTAAAAAAAATAATAAAAAAAGAGTAAAAAGACAAATGCCTGCAACGCAGGCAACTAGATTTTTTAATTTTTATATTACTTAGTCACGGGCTGGCTCGGGCTTGAGCCGACGACCCAAAATGGGGCTCGGCCTGAGCCTCGGCTCAGTGGAGCAAGCTCTTTTATCATCCCTAGCTAAGATCCTTTGATCAAGTTGACATGCACTAGAACTGCATCAATTCTTTTACAATATCAATAAAGTATCATCCACTGATAGAGTTAAATCCTTTTTTCTTATCATTATAAATCTTTAAATTCGATATTGTTGTGCTTTTAAGATAATCAACTTTGCAAAAAATCAGTTTTGATAAACATTTATTCATAATTGTTTTACGTCCCAAAATTTGTAATTGAGCATTCGGTAAACAAGAGAACTTTATTGCTTTGTATGTACAATTATTAAAATGGATATGGATTAAAATGATGATATATTAATTTTTGATTATAGAATACATTATAATTAAGTTTAGATTTAAAGGCATTATATTTAAAAAAAAAAAATTAATAGTATTCAATAAACATCTAATAATGCTATTTATCATCATGATGATAAATCATCGACAGTGTGACAACCCATTATCTCTCACATTTTTCTCCCATATAAATTGAATTATTCAATCTCATCATTCCACAGACTGTTACATCATCGATGATAAATAACATTATTCATTAAAATCATATTAAAATTTTAAATCAAGATCAACAATTAATTTTAACTATACATTTTATAGAATTCACAACTTTTCAATCACTCATTTTATCAACTTTTATCAAAATCTACTAAATTATGAATTTAATCTACACCAAACATGAACTAAACCTCAAAATTTATAAAACAAAAATGAAAGTATTTTTTTTTAAATTTTAAATAAATTTACATGTTTCATATACACTAGAATTGCGCATCAACTTTAATCATTTTCATAAATAGAAAAAAGATATCAAATCAATTTAAATTATTCATCGATGAGAAGAATGAAGAAATACCCTGCAACGATTTCAGGCAATTAGGAGAGAAATGCGAGCAGGATTCGGAAACAAGGAGCTTTCACGTTTCAAGGCATTTCAACTGAAAAAGCTAATATTCTTCTATTTTTCAAATTTGCTCTTTGATGTTACTGTTTCTTTACTATGTAATTATTTTAATTTTACCAAATACTTGAAATAACGTGCTTATTTGACAAGTAGAAGTTAAGGATTAACCACTCTCTTAAAATAACGTGTTTATTTGATAATAAGTCACATTAAA
>CAIGRP010020685.1:0-14016 GCA_903798385.1 Fraxinus cuspidata | reverse complement strand
GACTATATCAATTGCAGTACTAAACTGTGAGCTTGCTGGCAATTCATACCTTTTAATGAAGACAATGTGAACTTTTATTATTATAGTTTATAATATGAAGTTAATGTGAACTTTTGATTTCAGACTTGTTAGATGCGACGGTGGAATAGGGTGTGATTCCATATTTTTTGTCGATTTTTTACTTCTCAAGTAAGCAATGGCTTGCCCGAACTTGATATTGAATATGTTTAAATTGTTTGAAGCATTGTCGGCTTATATGAATTGCGGTCTGGTCGGCTTATATTGAATACTTAATTTTGTGAGATGATTGAGATATTTTGTAATTGTCTTTAAAATATAAATCTTTTGTTCTTTATATTTGTACGTTGTTCTACTGTTCATTGTTAAATTAGCAATACGTTGCATAATACACTGTTGAATTTTGCATTTACATTGATTTTGGGGGCCCAATTTTGGGAGTTCGCCTCGGGCCCCGAAAATCACAGGACCGACCCTGAGTACAGGGATAGATGGAGAGAAGATAGTAATTAAGAGAGAGAAGAAATGATATAGAGGGGAGATAGAGATGATAGAGTTAGTGTGAGTATAAATTAATTTATTATTAATATTAAATGTGAAACTATCTCCTGATTTATGAATAATTAAACTTTAATCCCAATTTTAGAACTGTAATATTTAAAAATCGTCTAGGGTGTAATTTTCACTTAAATAAATAGTCTGAAAGAAGAATGTTCTCTTACATTAATGAGACTTAATAACGAGGTGAATAACATTATTCAATTAGAAAAAATTTANCACTTAAATAAATAGTCTGAAAGAAGAATGTTCTCTTACATTAATGAGAGTTAATAACGAGGTGAATAACATTATTCAATTAGAAAAAATTTATACTGATTGGTTATTTTTATAATTTTCACATAAAATAATTAAATATTTCTCAAAGTTAAAATTGCTCTCTTCTTTATAACTTTAACTAATTTAAATATGGTTAGGCAATTAGGAGTACATTTTTACGTGACATCACCTGATTGCGATCAGAATCGACAAACCATCCAATTCTATCTGATTTTTAATTGAATATATCTGATTCTGATTATTAGAATTGAGAATCAAACGATTCTGATCTAGTTCTCAATTCTAATTACATAATCAATTTTGCTTCACTTCTAAACTATTTTCTTATAATCTCGCAGTTAAATCGTAATTTTCACATGTTTTCAAAATAATTGAGAGTTTATGGTTTAAAATATAAATAGTAAATGTGAAATAAGAAAATTACACAACAATTTACATTTAAAATTTACTTATGAAACAGATAGGTATCGAACCAAACTAGACTATAACAACTAAATGATTATAGTTTAAGTACATCCCAATTAGGTTGGCACCTACTTAACTATAAATCAGTTGTTTAAACTGTTCTATGTTTGCCAATCAATCTACTACAACTTCTTTTGCAAGGTTTTGAAGTCTTTAGTAATGTTGTCAATCATTTTATCTTGTATTCTCCTAGTTGCGAATATCCCATCTTTCACGCATATAAGAGCTCCAAAATATCTTCCTTGAATCTTGATCTTCTTTCATACAATACCCTACTACTTGCACTAAAAGTAGACTCGAATGCCACTATTGATATCAGAACTGTTAGTAGATCGCGTGCCATTTTTTTATATTATTGGATCCGGTCTTTCTTTTGCTTTCCACCAATTTAAGATATCTAAATCTAATATTTCTTCATCTGGAATTAAATTGCAGTGATCAAATTGATAATATCTTTCTAATTCAGCGAGTGTAGTGTTTGCACCAATGTTACAATTATATGCACTGTGACGTTTCTTAGCTATCTTGGACCTTTAGAATGTGTTGCAGAGCTCATAGATGAACAAACATGTTCATCACTTCCCATATTTTCGTAAATAGGAATTATACAATTCATTAATAAAACATTCCAATTCATGATTTGTAATATTATATTAAAACTTAACTTTTTGAAAGTTTTTGCATTGCATATTGAACTCCAAATAATTTAACTCTTGGATCCATCACAGCTGCCACCGAAAAAATTAGTGGCATGTTTTCATAATATTTTTGAAATTTTTCTTCCATCGCATAGACAATTTCAATGAAAAACGCGTCGTACTTGTAACTCGAAAGTTGTTTACCAATGTCTAGTAGTGTAAGCACCAAACAACTTGTTGGGTAATAAACAATGAACAAAATTTGGTTGCTTTATAGAAATGTTACAAAATTTTCATAATCTTAAATGCAGTTTCCCAATTTGGATCTTCAACATGAAATTGGGTTTGCTTTGAATTAACGTAGATAGTAATAGCATTTGAGTAGTTAACACACGACTTTAACATAAGATATGTTGAATTCACCATCGTTTGAGAGGTCCTCGACAGGTTCGGATTTCCAGAAGACGTGATATAGTCCTGATAATTGATATGACATCTCCACCAACCACTGCCACTTCATTCTACCGCCCCGCCCCGCCCCGCCCCGAATGGGGCAAAAAAACCCGACCCGTTTGGGGAGGGGCGGGGCAAGGTGAGGGTGCCCTGCCCCGTGAAAAATAAAAAATTAATTAATTAACTGAAAAAAAAAAAAACAAACAAACAAACAAGGCGGGAAACGGGGCAAACCCGCACCCCGAACCCGAACCGTTGCCAACCCTACTTCATTCCCCTATATACATCTTTGGTCATCTCAATCCCATGTAAAAATATCACAAAGCTAACTCTTTCTTAGTTTACCAATATTCGTATATAATTCTAACTTGCATTAGAGTGAGAATAACCGTCCTCTCAGAGATGTGGTTGAGCTCACTAACCATGTCATATATTGCAGATATTCACGAAAAACATAAATGTTTGTTCAGCAAAGGTCTGACAAAATTTCAATGTCAACAAAAGTAATGAAACAAGAAGCAGCATACAATTCTTCTGTCTCCAATTACGGCCACAATTTATCACTCAATTAGCACATAGAAAGTTACATATGATCTATAGAGGAATTCAGTAACATTTTATTAATTGTAAACTAATACAACATGATTCTTGAACATGTATAACTCTAAATAAATAGAGACACTATCATTCATTTGAATTATGGATCTCAAAAAATAAATAAGCAAGCAACAGAAGTGAGTACACCAGTCAGAAATACCGAGACGAGGTTCACAGCATTGTTATCGAGTATACTAAGACCAGAGATTCTCTTTACCGTCGGTCCTGGTTTACCAACAACCTGCAAACAGGAAGGTATCATCAGGGAAAACTTATTTTATTGAACCTTGCTACTCTTAACAGAATTTGGTTCACAGAATTTATACAGGGGGTATGTGGCAGTTAGTGGTTGAAAGATGACAAAAAAATAAAAATAAAAAATGAACAACACAGATGCTGCCAGCATCTGTAAAAATTCTGTTAAGAAAACCCCTATACACGTAGAATTATTCTATTCTATTTTTATTTTTTTCTGAACAAAAACTTCAAATGCTGGAATCTCTAACCCGACTGCAGGGCCTAGGGAGGTGCCTTTTGATTTCTGCAGAAATTTAAAATAAAAATCACTAAACATGTTGATTAAGAGTACCTAGCATGTTTGGTGAAGTTTAACCCAAAAAAAGAAAAAAAAAAGGTAAAAAAGCAAGTTTTCCAAAAGTAAATAAAGACTTACTTCTGAAAAGTAAGTTTTCGAACTAAATATCTTTTTTTTTTTAAAAAGAACTTCTAAATCAAATATATTTAGCAAAAAATTTCACTTCTAAGTAACTTCCAAGCTTAGCCAAACATACTCTGGATGTGAATATTTAAAGGGTCAACAAATATGAAGAAAATACCCAGTGCCTAGGTGACCTGTGACTGTGCCTTCATAACTTGACAGGAAAGGGTGACTGCTGCTATCTTTTCTTATTAAGAAAATTGAATTAAAATTGCAAACATGTTTGTGCTCATTTTCCTCCCTTTTTTCTCGTTATCTTGCAATATAAAAGAAATTTTATTTCAACTACCTACATGAAATTTAAAAAACCTACTCAAGGCATCCATCTTTACAAAAACTTCTTTTTACTTAAAATAAGAAAATGGCAATTGGTAATTTTCATCCATAATCACTAAACTTCAGGTGAAATCTCAATTGGGTTAGTAAACTTCAATTTAGTTTCGTATGTCACATTTCGACCTCAAACGGATAGAAATTTCTGAGTTGGCATCAGAACTGTAACATATTTACCATGTAATCGATCAGTTGCATGCTAACTCACCACTAGGGCATGTTAAAGAAATGTTAATATTCATATGTCACAGCCAAGATTAAAAGGTTAAAAGACATGTTTTTAACATTTTTTGGCATGGCCTAGTGGTGAGTTGACATGCCACAAAACGATTATGTGGAATATTATCTTATTACGTTTGGGCTGCCAACTAAGCAATTTCTGACATCGTGAAGGACAGTAAGTGATAGAATGGATAAATTGAAACTATATTTAAGTTCTGCGAACCAACTAAGACGAATTAAAATTTAGGGTGTGTTTGATGGATATTATTGAGAAAAGAATGTATTTTAAATAGTGATATGATGGGAAATGTGTGGTAAAGAATGTGTACCAAACATGGACTTAATGATCCAATAGAGATTTAGCTGAAATTTCAATGACCACAGATGAAATTTACCAAAAAGTAATGCATCCAAAAAATGCTCTTAGTCCTTTTCCTTTCCATGCACAATAACTAGATGAATTTGCAAGCAATATCTTAGGACTAGCTTCCAGGTCACTATTGTCAATGAGATTGAATAAGATTACGCATATCGTCGAAGATTATATTTATATTGTCATATATTTGTACCATATATAGATATATTGTTTTTTACTATATTTAATTATGATTTTGGTTCTATATAATGAGAGAACCTCTCACGTAGAGGGGTATCGAGTCTTATTGAATATTATTGTGTATATTTGACATGGTATCAGAGCTAGTTTAATTTCATCTTAAGTTAAACTTGCAAACTTCCGTTCGCCGACGAGCGGCATCGTGCCGCTGGTCCGGTCCAATTTTCTTGTTTTTGATTAGATATCATTGTCTATGTTAGTTTTATATTGATAGTTTATATTGATAATAATTATCTGTCTCCCATTCATACTTTGAAGAGCTTGTGAAACTTCACGTACAAAATCAGATCCAGAAATTGGAACCACTAAACCAAACCGAGCAACCGTTTCTCTCATCTCCATCAATCTCTTCTTGGTTGGTTTACTTATTGATTGGCGTGCCTGCGTGGATGGTTTGTTATCGGGAAATATCAGAGATGACGACGATGATTTTTGGACGACGCGGGTGGACTGGATACGGCTAGCGACAGGTTTGGGACTATTGGAGCGCTACTGACTCGAGATGGAGCGGAAAAGGTAGCGGGTTTAGGTAGGATTTTGAAGATGATAAAGTCGATTTGTGCGGGGATGCTAGGTAGTTTGGCGGCAACTAGAACTAACGTGGCTTGCCGACAATGGTCTTAGTTGGTCCGTGGTTTGTAGGCGTCTGAAGAGGGGGTGACGACCACTACGTCTTTGTGTGTGTGGAGAAGATAAGGAGTTGGACCGGTATATTGATTAGGTTTAGGTTATTGGGCCTATGGATATATTTGTATTGTGTGGTTATATATGGGCTGGATTTTTATAATGGGCCTGATTTATGGGCTGTGGTTTAATAGGGATTTGGGCATTTTTTTTTTTTTTGTTTTGTTGTAGTTTTAGGTTATGTGTTATTTGGCCTTTCTTTTGTTAGGCTAGATTCAAATATGCTTTGGATTATTTATTTTGGCTACTGTTGTTGGGCTAGCTTTATTTTTTTTTTTTTGAACTAATGTGGGCTGTTATGTGATGAGCAGTGTATGTGGATTGTGGGTTCACATTTTGGGCCGCGTTAGGTGCGTTAGGTTGTGGATTGCATAGTGGATCTAAATCTAGGTTTGGTGGATGGGGTTATGGAATTTTGGGTTTGCAAAGATGCTACTTAAAAAAAAAAAATCCTTTTTGGTTAAGGAGGAGAGAGAGAGACATGGGAGTGTGCATCGTTGAATTTTGGTTGCTCGGACAATGAGCTAGAGTTTTGGATTCTCGAAGGAAGATCACCCTTGATTGGTTTTGGATTCTCAGAAGAGGATCACATCTTTAGATTTTTGTAGGCTGTTTTGTAGGATTTCTTCCACCTGCAGTATCTGGAGTTTTGGCCGGTGTTTTGGCGTAGGAGCTTTTGCCAGAACCTGAATTATATGTTTGACTAAGTTCTCCCGACAGATAGAACTCACTGTGTGTGTCGGCACATTTCGTGAATTTCTTTTGGAAATTCTCCTCGGGGAGTGTGAGTTCTATGGAATATCTTTGGAGTGTTCTTTGTTGGTTACTGCACCATTTGTTGTTCTTAGTCTCTCGTCGTCACTAATCTTCATAGATGATTGCTCTGGTTTGGATTTCTACTCTGTGGGCACAAATATTGTCACTATCGCCAATTCATGATTGCAAATTGATGCTTTTACTATCATCAATTTGAGGGGGATGTCAATAAGATTGAATAAGATTATGGAGATCGTCGAAAATTACGATTATATTATCATTATATTTGTACCATATATAGATATATTGTTTTACCATATTTAGTGAAGATTTTGGTTCTATATAATGAGAGAAACTCTCACATAGAGGGGCATAGAGTCTTATTGAATATTATTGTGTATATTTGACAACTATGAAAATATCAAAGATTAGCCCACTATCAGAGTAAAGACGTCTCACCTTTTTACGAACACTGCAGAAACCACTGAACTGCAATGTTGCTCCCAACAAAGAATCTATTACACTTCCACATAGTCCAGCAACAGCTGAAAGGGGTATCAATAATAGCTGCTTCAGAGCTACATCAAATGTGCATTCAGTGGTGAGAAATCCTAACAGAACAAATGCCAGTCCAATGACACTGCCCCCGGCTGCAGCTGCTAGAAGTCCGGCTTTTGTTACACCACCATTTGTACCCCTCTGAACTGGCTGATAAAGTAGAAAGAAAAAATTACAAATTGCTCACACTCTTATCAATTCATGATGTAGACGGACTATTTAATAATAGCCACATCAAATTGTAAGAAAAGAAATAAAAATAAACAACCCACACAAGCATGGGACTTGAACCGGGGACATCTTAGTGTTTTATAATCTCAAATTATGATCCCTGGAACAGAAATTTCATACAATTCTCAAGCTTTCAGTATCAACAAACGAAGTAAACTCATTGATAACTATAAAACACAGAAATTTTATAAAAAAGATAAACAAGGATAACTAAAATATTCAAAACATTAGTGGCATATTTGATAGGGAGGATTGGATAGTCTATTTTATATTGTTAAGAGCTTTTTGCAAGATGCGCCCGAAGCGTAGAAGGTTTCATATTGAATAACTTCATCAAACAGCATAAGCTTTCTTTTTTTCGTGTCACAATTGCAGGTGGCGAAACTCCAGTCAAAATAAAATTTATGGGTTGAGTGAGTAATAAAGCTATTGTTCATATTATCATTTGCCTTTCAATTCAGTAGTAAGAATAGTAAAGAACTGAGGCATATATGCTAAACAACAGCAGGAGCAATCACCGGATATAAATGTAGCTCAGAAAAGAAACAGGAGGAATATGAATATTAAGCCAATATTAAAGCCGTGGTTAATTACCTTGAAGGTTGTGATCAATCGAGGTTGCTCATCACTAAGAATTCCAAGCTCCGATGACCAGGTGTCTCCAATGCAGCAGCAATAGTGACCAATAATACCACCCACTAGAGCAGTCATAAGACTTGATTCTTTTGAATTTAGGCAATTATCTTTTGATCCTGTTAACTTCCAAGCAATCAAGACTAAAATGGTTGCAATGCCACTATTAAACAGAACTTGTATCCTGTAAAAAAGAAATAGTGAAAGCCAGTGAAATAACTTAAAATTAGTTACTTTATGTTCTAGATGGAATCATTTGCAGATGCATCATGTGCAATTAGAGAAAAAAGGAATGACATATATTCAAATCTATTACTCGCGTGCACAATATAGAAAACTATTCAGGAAATTTCACGCGGACCAAAACTTCTTAGACAACAATGTTTGAAACATCAGAACATGTCTGAATATAGTGCTTATATGGTGAAACAGCATTCATAATCATACAACAGATATCAAGTGGTTGGACTGAGGCTCCTTCCAGTTTTATAGTACTGATTCTGTGATCATAATTATGCTTGTGGGTTGATTTGAAACTCAGGATTAGGCCAGAAATTTTTCAGATGTAACATGCTTACTCTGCGGATGGTGTAAAAAAAATTTATAAAAAATGTTCTCAAATATTTTGAGAAAATCCAAGTAATTCAACTATTTTCCTGTCTTTCTTTGGTTCGGTGAGGGGGGAGGAGGAGGTGCTGATTTGAGAACATCCAATAATTTTTTTGCATAAGATTCAACCCTTGTTTGATCTCATTATTTACAAATACATTTTTCTCATTATTTTTTTCAACTACACCATTTTCAATAAAATAATATTACACACAAATTCAAAATTTTCTTTATTTTTTAACCACGCAGTTTGCATCAATTTACCATTCCAAAATGCATTTTTCCATAAAAATGGGGCTCAAACGGGCTCTCAATCTCTCCTTATAGTAAGTACCAAAACATTTATTATTCTTGCAACAAAATCATATTTTAATCTTCCATGATCCCACATAACATACAAAAAAATATAGAAAAGACATGCAAGTGTCAATACTCGAGTAAAATTAAGTTTAAATCATAATATACACCCGGAAAGCGCGGAGGGAAAGAGGGAGGGAGATTTGGAGTTTTACCAATTGCGTTGTCCACCCTCCTTGAAGTCCGCATCTACTTTTCGCTTTTTATCCTCTCCAAATTTTGTGAACTTAGAGGAAGTGAAAAAGAAGATGAGCAACACAGCTCCAAACCTATAATTCATTCCAGAAAAATAAACTTAAGAAGATAACAAAACCTTTGCATTTGCAGGGAATAAGAGACCCATAATTTATTCAAATGCATTTGTGATAGATATGGGGGGAGAAGGAACCTGTAATTGACAGCAATATGAATGGTCATGACAGTGAAACCAAGAATAGCCCCAGAGAAGTTAAGAGACTTCTTTTTATAAGCTCTGGCAGCAATTATAGCTGAAATTAGTGCTGCAACCGCCGGTTGGACCAAGTTTGCCTCCATTTGGCCTTTTTTACGTTGCTGCTGGTCTGGCGTTAAAAAGATTGGAGCCTAAGGCGGTAGTTCTGAAACTGTGAGGTCGCCTATCTATAGATGCATAATTCCTTCAACTATCAAGCAGCTGGAAATAAAATAGATTATGTTCTTAATCCAAGTAGATCAAAGCATTCATATTCATATTCCTTTTCTGATAACTCTTTCACTTTTTTTGGTCTAAGTGACATTTCAGGAAGTAGATAGCATGCATTCACATCAGATTGTTAAACAGGTACAGATATGGTCTCTTAAGCAGGGCTCTCTACAAGATCACGTCAGTTGATGCTATGAAAATGATGAGAACCTCCTCTTGAGTACATAAGTCTGGCCACTCTCTGTCAGCTTAGGCTTTTGGACTGAAGAACCATATCAAACAGTAGGGTCATGATTTCAATTATTGCCCGGCCATTCATGGAAATTGTGCACGGTTTGACCTTCAATGGAAAAAAGAATTTGGCCTGTACATGGAGGGCGTTTGAGTACATAATTTAAACTAACAAGTTTGCTTACTTTTTCTACAGCTTAAATACTTTCAAGCGATATTAACACCTCCTTCCAACATTTTGAGGGGAAATTGGATGGAATCCCCTCCCGCTTGTTAGCACACCCCTCTTTCGGGCTTTGCTCATCACACGAGACAAACCTGAATCTTTTATAATGAGCATACCTCAGTAATAATATTACTGCCCGTTTCACAACACGACATTCAATTCAAACTCCGCAGAGAATCCACCCTAATCCTAGCTATGCATCCAAAAGCAAAAATGAAATATGAAAATAAATGACAGAACACACACACACACAAAAATACCCTGTAAATGAAGAATTGAACATCAAATTTCAAAGCCCGGAATCTTTAATCTACAGCTACTCCATCAGTTCACTTATTTTATTTGAACCTAAACATCAAATCTAAACAAGACATGAAATCACAATTCATAAATCAAACCATTATACAAAGAAAAATAAAGTAAAAGAGTTACCTTGGCAGTGTGATGGAGATGGTAGCTGGAGGTGTTGTGGCTGCGGAGGTTTATAATTTGATCAATCATTTCATTATTCAAAAGAAAAGAAATAGATCGACTAATTTGACTGTGTTCATTTTTTTATACATGTGAATTTGACTGTATTCTTGTTCGGTAGCGAAGTGCTACAATCGTGAAAGAAATTCTTCTCTTATTTAATTCAAATTAATTTGGACTTAATCAAGTAAGTAATGATGGCTGTTCTGGTACGAATTAGTCAAAATTAGCGGAAATTGAGTCTTCCACGTGAGAGTAAAGGCAATTTGATGTTTAGAGTGTGATATTAATTCGTAATAAATAGATTATTAAGTGCTCATTTGACAATCTTTATTTGGAAAAAATATCATTTTAAATAATAATTTTTAAGAGAATGTATAATTAAAAAGTAAGAAAAAAATTTGAGTTTACGTACAAATATTTTATTATATGAATATATAATTGAAAATGAGTATGAGTTGGCAAAGTCTAGTTTGGTTCGATTGTGAAAGAAACCAAATCGAACCAAATACCAATAAGAATATAGAAATTGAACCATTGTTTCCATATCGAACTATAGAACCAAACAAAATGGTTCCGATTCGATCCGATCTATTTCTTTATATTGAAAAAAATTATAAACATAAAATATGAAATCATTTAGCATTCGTGTAATCTAACAATACAACAAATCTATTAAACATGTCAACAAACAAAATGTCACTCCAAAGTTCAAAATCTACTTATAAAAGCAAAAAAATGATAAACTGTTAAATAAAACATAAATAGTAAAAATCTCAATCGAAAACCACAACAAATTTGAATTCTTATTAAATATTGAACTAAAACTATATTTTTCCTATTGTGTTGCATTAAAACTATGAATTTATAAAATTATTTAGACTTGAATTTCGATTACCCATTAAAGGAAAGAAGAAGAAGAAGTGTATGGAAAATGAGATTTTAAGGTAAGATAATTTTGAAGTCTAGTGTTTAAAGATCTAGTGCAGCTTAGTGTAAATAGAAAGAGAAATTCGAGATAACCGAATTCATCATTGGTTCTTAAGGCAGTATCGAAAATCGTTCTGAACCAATTAATTCTCGATGTATGGCCTTAAAATAGACTCATTTAGTTGAGGAGGAACCGGAGCCGAACAGTCTGGTTCTAATTGGTTCTAGTCCAGTTCTATCTGTTTAGGAAAAAAAAATATCCACCCTTAAAAATGAATACGTAGAAAAAAGAATTAAAAAATAATGGTTGTCAAATCTAAATTCAATATTCTATCTACATTTCTTTCATTAACATTAAAGTAGAGTAGTTTTTAAAGAAAAACAAGGTGCGTTTGATTTGCATTCCAATTTTCAGTTTGCTATTTTTAAGGTATATTTTAAAATTGCCGAAAAAGCTTTTAGTTTGTCATTTTGAAATATTTTACTCAAAATAGAAAAACTGAAAAATATGTTTGGCTTAAAATTTAGAAAATTTCTTTTATAACATTTAATTCCAATAAATTTGATTATTTAGTAAAAGAAAAATTATATATATATATTTTAAAGTTGATGAATCTTATAATATTTTTTTAATACAGAAATAAAATAAACAAAAATTTAAATTAGCAGAATATAGAAAATAAAATAAAAATGTGGTTAAAAAAATAAAAATTAAAAAAAGTTTTGAATTTACATGTAATATTATTTTATTAAAGAATGTGTGGTTTAAATAAAATTTTGTTTTACATTTATTTATTATGGTGTTTTTCCACTTTAAACATTTTGGCATATTCCTTAAGCAGCCATTTTTTCGGAGAGGTCATCGACATCCAATAAACTCAAACCCCCTTCTCCTGTTGGTCTTAGACGAGACCTCATCCGAAAAGGAACTCTTTTTTACCCCGATCACGTCCCCTGAACCCCAAGTTAGTAACTTCTATTTGTTCCTTCCTTTTTTTCGTTTCGAATTGAAAATAAAAAAAATTGAGTAAATCAAAAATTTATTGGTCATTCTAGAAAAACATGTCACATTGATTTACCAAAATAGTAGATTTATAAAATGCATTTTAAAAAATGTAAGACTAAAGCATATTCCAAAGGTGATCTCACTTCCTTCTGTCTAGTTACTATAGAATTGAGTAAGTTTAGTTAGCCCTTTAATTAGGTTATCATCTTTTCGTGCTATTAAGAAGGAGTAGTTTTTCTCTCCATATGCTTGTTTGAATCGATACTTATTAGAATAATGTTAGCGACCCCTCTTTTTCGTATATGTTTTGGGTAAAGTAGCTATATCCAATGTAGAAATCACAATTCATAAATCAAACCATTATACAAAGAAAAATAAAGTAGAAGAGTTACCTTGGCGGTGCGATGGAGATGGTAGCTGGGGGTGTTGTGGCTGCGGAGGTTTGTAATTTGATCAATCATTATTCAAAAGAAAAGAAATAGATCGACTAATTTGACTGTATTCTTGTTAGGTAGCGAAGTGCTACAATAGTGAAAGAAATTCTTCTCTTATTTAATTCAGATTAATTTGGACTTACTCAAGTAAGTAATTATGGCTGTTCTGGTACGAATTAGTCAAAACCAGCGGAAATTGAGTCTTCCACGTGAGAGTAAAGGCAATTTGATGCGTAGAGCATCTCCAATTTATGAATATTCAATGTGATATTATCTCGTAATAAATAGATGATTAAGTGCTCATTTGACAATTATTATTTGGGAAAAATATCGTTTTAAACAGTAATTTTTAAGAGAATGTATGATTAAAAAGTGTGAAAATAAATTTGAGTTTACGTGCAAATATTTTATTGTTTGAATGTATGATTGAAAATTAGTATGAGTGGGACACGGTGTAGTGTGGTTCGATTCTAAAAGAAACCAAATCAAACCAAGTACCAATGAGAATATAGAAATGGAACCATTGCTTCCATATCTGACTATAGAACCAAACAAAATGGTTCCAATTCGATCTGATCTAGTTCTTTTTATTGATAAAAATTATAAAAATGAAGTATGAAATTATTTATCATTCATGTGATTTAACAATACAATAAATCTATTAAACAAGCCAACAAACAAAAATTCACTCCAAAGTTCAAGATCTACTTATAAAAGCAAAAAAATAATAAACTATTAAACAAAACATAAATAGTAAAATCTCGATCAAAAATTAATTCTTAGTAAAATTCACATAACAATAGCCTAATTATTTTTAGCAATTCTTAAGGATCGTGATTCTTGATGGCCGGCCACTTTGAAAACCACAACAAATTTGAATTCTTATTAAATATCGAACTAAAAATATATTTTTCCTATCGTGTTGCATTAAAACTATGAATTTATAAAATATTTATAAATTTATTTAGACTTAAATTTTGATTACCAGTTATAGGAAAGAAGAAGAAATATATGGAAAATGAGATTTTAAGGAGAGATAATTTTGAAGTCTAGTGTTTAAAGATATAGTGCATCTTAGGAACCGTTTGATTGAAAATGTGGAATTTTGGTTGAAAGAAAATGAATTACAGGGAATTGAATTACATAGAATTTTAATTTATTGGGAATTGTAAATAATTGTATTTGATTTGTATGATTTTCCACCTTGAAATGTTGAAAGTTTGATATCCGTTTAGCTTTATTTTTCATGAAAATTGTCCATTAAAGTGATAATTTTTTTTACCATTGGGTCTATAATTTGTTCCAATTGCAAAAAAAAAAAAAAAAAAAATA
>CAIGRP010020681.1:0-13708 GCA_903798385.1 Fraxinus cuspidata | reverse complement strand
GAAAATCCATACGTACATATTAGGGGATTTGAGGAAGTGGTGGCAACCTTTCACAATCAAGATGGTACAACGGACGAAGTCAGGCTGAAAATATTTCCATTTTTCACTTTAAGAACGAGCTAGAGATGGCTTTATTCGTTGAGACCACGTTCGATAGGTACTTGGGCTGAAATGACTCAACCATTCTTTAAGAAATATTTTTCTCACCATAAAACCAGTGCCCTTAAGAAACAAATCCCATCATTCACTTAAAAGGATAGTGAGACTTTATACCAAACTTGGGAAAATATAAAGAATTGCAAGTCTTTGGCCCCCCACCACGATTATGAGAGTTGGCGTATCATGAGCTATTTCTATGAAAGATTAACTTAGGGAGCATCAATTCGTAGAGATGATGTGTAATGGCGAATTTTTAGAAAATGATCCCGATGAGGCTATAGAATATCTAGATGAACTAGCGGAGAAAGCTCATACTTGGATTGGACCTACCGCCACTGAGAGTACTAATATGTTACGAACGATAGGAAATCCCACTATCACAAGTATCTATCATCTTAGAGAGGGGAATAACTTTAGAGCCTAAGTAGAAACCCTCACTAGAGAACTAGCTAAGGATTTGGAATCTACACAGAATGTATCCCGTGTTGACTCTCTAGGATCCTGTTTTGTGTGTGGTAAAAATGATCATCTAGCGCAAGAGTATAGTACTTTTGCTTACATAAGGGGGGGTTTATGAAGAACACTGTAATGCCTTAGGTACATACAAAAAGTCCTATACTCCGTTTTCGAAAACCTACAATCCTAGGTGGTGGAATCACCCCAATTTCAGCTGAAAATCTGTAAACCAATAACATGTCCAGCCATCTAGAGCTTTTAATACACCCCTATATTAGCCCACTACTCCTAGAAACTCTTTAGAAGACACCTTACATGCTTTTATAGAGGCACAAGGTAAGATAAATCAAAGGTTTGAGACTATGATCACTCGGGTAGTTGAGGAAAATAAAGAGATAAAGAATCATATGTCAAAGTGGACTAATACCTTAGCTATAGGAGAGCGTAGGAAATTTTCAGCTCAGCCTCAACCAAATCCTAAGGGACAACACATGGCACAAACCTCAGGACTGGAAGAAAGCAATCTTAAGGAAGTGATGCCATAACTACTAGATCAGGGAAAGTCATAGAACCAATCCCCAATCTTAGGGAAACTAAAAAGGAGTCTAGTGAGAGTAGCACTAGTGAGGAAGTGGTAGAAAACCCGATTAGAGTGCCTTTTCCTCAAGCTCTTAAGCCTACACCGAAGTCTGCTGGTCAATAAGTGAAATCCTAGAACACATCAAGCAAGTAAAAATCAATCTGCCTATCTTGCATGTGATTTCTCAGGTTCCTACATATGCTAAAGCCCTTAAGGACTTGTACACTGTGAAGAGAAAGCACCATGTCAAGAAAACTGCTTTATTGACTGAGCAAATGAGTGCGATTATTGAGCAAAGGATCCTACCAAAGTATAAGGACCCTGGTTGTCCTAATGTGTCTTGTGTCATTAGAAACCGTGAGTTTGCACAAGCTCTTCTTGATTTAGTGGCAAGTGTAAATCTTATGCCTTATGCAATTTACTTGTTGTTAGGTTTAGGTGAGATAAAATCGACATCTATGGTCTTACAATTAGCTAATAGATCCACCATTAGGCCTAGGGAGGTAGTTGAGGATGTATTGGTTCAAATTGGCAAATTTTACTATCCCATGGACTTCTTAGTTTAGGATGTAAATGTTGATTCTAAACTCCCTATTATTCTTGGTAGACCTTCTTGCTACAGCTAATGCTCTTATAAATTGTAGGAATTGTCTAATGAAGCTTTCTTTTGAGAACATGACTTTAGAAGTCAATATTTTTCGCATCACAAAGCAGCCACATGAGGCTGATGAATGTTATCAAATATTCATGATTGATGCAGACAGTCAGGAGTAAGCACCCTCTGAAATCTCTACTTTAGAAGTCAATATTTTTCACATCACAAAGCAGCCACAAGAGATCAAACATACATGATTGATGTACTCACTCAAGAGCAAACACCGACTTCAACTTCTTAACTCTTTTTGCTTAAATTCTAAAATCCCAGCTAGTTTTGATGATGAGGAGTACACTAACATTTGTGTTATGTTTGACAAATTGCAGGATTTTGGAGCAATACCATGGTAGCCCAAGTTTGAAGAGTTGCTAGAAACGACTAGAGGACAGAAGCCATCAAGCATTGAGAGTCCTAAACTAGAGTTGAATCCGCTGCCTGCAGGACTAAAACATGAATTTCTTGGACTAGATGATACCTTCTCTGTAATTATTTCTTCAGACTTGAATGCATGGCAATGTAAGCAACTTTTGAACATTCTAAATGAGCATCGATCTACATTACGCTGGACCATAGCAACATAAAATATTATCCCTTTAATTTACTTACATATGATTCATCTAGAAGAGGGAACTAATCCTAGGAGAGACCCACAACGTAGGCTAAACCCCACATGAAAGATGTGGTGAAAAGTGAGGTACTTAAATTGTTAGATGCAAATATCATTTACTCTATCGCGAATAGTAAATAGGTCAGTCCTACATAGGTAGTTCCTAAAAAGTCAGGAGTCACGGTAGTGAAAAATGAATTAGGTGAAATGGTTCCCACAAAAACAGTGATTGGTTGGCGCATGTACATAAATTATAGGAAACTAAACGTTGCCACGCATAAGGATCACTTTCCTCTCCACCTTCTAGATCAAATTTTGGAGCTTGTGGCTGGCCATCCTTTTTTATTGTTTTCTTGATGGCTACTCTGGTTACTATTAAATTATAATTGCATTAGAAGACCAGGAAAAGACCACATTTACTTGCCATTTTGACACTTATGCCTTTTATAGGATGTTATTTGGACTTTGTAATGCTCCTACCACATTCTAAAGATGCATAACTAGTATATTTAGTGACATGGTAGAGAATTGCATGAAAATGTTCATGGATGACTTGACTGTGTTTTGTGTTTGGAACTTCTTTTGATACAAGATTATTAAATTTGAAGAGAGTTTTGACACGATGTGAGGAAAAAAAGGATAGTTTTAAATTCGGAAAAGTGTCATTTCATGGTAGCTCGGGAATTGTCTTAGGACATGTGATTTCTTCTAGGGAAATAGAGGTTGACAAGTCTAAAATTAAACTAATCTCTAAATTGCCTATACCTAAGCAATAAAAGATTTTAGATCAGTTTTAGACCACGCAGGTTTCTACAAAAGGTTTATACAAAACTTTTCATCTATCTCTAGACCATTATGTAATCTTTTAAATAAAGATGTAGTGGACTCCCGAATGTTAATATGCATTTAAAACACTCATTGACAAACTCATTTCAACACCCATCATGCAACCACCTCATTGGACACTACCATTTGAAATCATCTGTGATGCTAGTGATTACAAGGTAATTGGGGTTCTTGGGCAACATAGAGAAGGTAAGCCCTTTGTGATTTACTATGCTAGTAGGATTCTTAACAATGCTCAAATGAACTATTCCACTACTGAAAAAAAATTACTAGCTATAGTCTTTGCGCTTGATAAGTTAAATTTTATTTGATTAGCTCTCTCATTACAATCTTCACAGATCATGCAGCCCTTAAGTACAGTCTTGCAAAGAAGGATGCTAAGGCGCAATTAATACGGTGAATCTTGCTTTTGCAAGAATTTGACATCACCATTAAAGATAAGAAGAGAGTGGAGAATGTGGTGGCTGACCATCTATCAATGCTGACTTTCGAGGGTAACGCAATCACATTGCCAATAAGAGATGAATTTCCAGATGAAAATTTGTTTTTCGTCTCTTCTTTACCATGTTTTGCTCACATTGTGAACTATTTGGCCGCTGGTGATATTCCTAAAGAGTTGAGCACTCAGGACAAGAAGAAGTTCTTGGTCAAGGTACGTAATTTTTATTGGGATGATCCATATCTATTTAATTACTGCCCTGACCAAATTTTAAGACGGTGTGTTCCTAATGAGAAAATACCTAGTGTGCTAAATTTTTGTCATACCCAAGCATGTGAATGCCACTTTTCTATAAAAGAGACTGCTGTAAAAAGTTTACAATGTGGTTTCTACTGGCCTACTTTATTTAAGGACACTAATAATTACTGTAGATCTTGTGAAAGATGCCAAAAATTAGGTGTTTTGTCTCGGTGTAACATGATGCCCCTAAATCCCATTTTGGTCACTGAAATATTTGACTGTTGGGAAATATTTCATGAGACTGTTTCTACCCTCTTTTGGTTATTTGTATATTACTGTGGCAGTTGATTAAGTGTCTAAACGGGTAAAAGCATCAGCTTGTAGGGCTAATGACAATAAATCAGTTGTTAAATTTCTGAAAGAAAATGTTTTGTCTCAGTTTGGCACACCACATGTTATTATTAGTCATAGAGGTACACACTTTTACAACCGATCATTCAAAGCACTTATGAAAAAATATGGGGTTATTCATAATATTTCTACTGCTTATCACCCTCAAACTAGTGGACAGGTAGAATTGGCTAATAGGAAAATTAAACAAATTTTGGAGAAAACAGTGAACCCTAATTGCAAAGATTTGTCTTTAAGACTAAGCGATGCACTGTGGGCTTACCGTATGGCTTTTAAGACTTCCCTAGGTATGTCACCCTATCGCCTTATTTTTGGAAAGCCTTACCATTTACATGTAGAGCTTGAACACCGAGCCTATTGGGCTATTAAACATTTTAATTTTTCTAGAAGAAGAAAGTAAGCTTATAAAATTTCAATTGAATGAGTTGGAAGAATTGAAGAATGACGCTTATGAGAGTTCTAGAATCTATAAGACATTTTTCATGATAAAAACATTCTTAGTTTAGAAAGACATTTGAACAAAATCAAAAAGTATACTTGTATGATTCTAGACTGCACAAGCACCCATGAAAATTTCGATCTAGGTGGACTGGCCTTTTTATGGTGAAATAAGTTTTCGATAATGGGGTCGTTGAAATTGAGGATCTTAATGATGGTAGGGTATTTAAAGTGAATTACAACGTCTTGAGATCGTTTATCGCCAACAAGTACCTGCAGTGGAAGAAATTCCTCTTGCATACCTTGTTTACCATCCTTGACATCCCTCATATATGTTTTTCATTTTATTTGTATATTAGCTTTTTTTTCCTTTTTATGTTTCGTTTCGCTTCTTGTTTCATTTATTTTTTCAAATTGAGTACTTTTCAGGCTAACCATCGTTCCGACCCTACGTAATTTACTTCAGTATTCAGGTCATACTCTTCATTTTTCCTTTGGTAGGCATGTTTAGACATTGAGGACAATGTCCAATTTGGTTGGGGAAAGAGTTGCATAGTTTGTTGTGAATTACTTAACTCATCATGGAATAAAAAAAATGTTTGCAGTTTTTATTCATTTATTTTGCAGTTTTTATATATTTGTTTTCTAGCATTAGATTATAACTTTAGTTTTAGGTGCTTGCGTGGTTTTGATAACTATGTAGGCTATGATGTGACTATTGGAATACGTATTAACCGTGAATAATGAAAATAGTGTAGTATTAGATTAGTCAAGAACCTGTTTATGTGAAACTTGACATTTTTTATGCACATCACTTATGTTTGACATATTGGATTAGTGATGTGGTTCATTATTTAGAAAATATTTAAGCATAGCAAGTAAAACTGAATAACTTCTGTAGTATTGATCCATAATCCAACTATAGGGTAGTTTGGAGATGATTGAGTTGTTATAGGAAAGACATTGAGATGAGTAAGGATTCCGTGCATGAAAATTATCTTGTGTAGATTATCTAAAACCAATAATACAAAGACGAGATGAAAGTTTTAAATTAGATGTTAGTTTTAGAAACTAAACGTCTAAAAGAAAAGGGGCATTGCACTAATCTCTGAGTGAATAAAAGCATCTTTTCGAGCCTGTATAACTCGAGTGATTAAACCCATAAGGATGGTTTAAAACCCGGTTCCCTATGGTCATCTGACTTGGGAGTCTCGACCTAAAGCTCGTTACATGGATTATATAGAAAGTAAATGAGAAGATGTTTAAAAAAAAAAAGAGAGAAAACATGAATAATGAAAAGAAAGAAATACACAAATACATTGAGCTCCAAACATTTGATTGATAAAAATACACCTTTGACAAGAAGCAAGTAATTTAATTTATTCTCAAGGGTTGAAGCAATAAAAAATATAGGAGAATCTCGACTTGTTGACGTGTGAACTTGTAATAATGATATTTATCCAAACTAAGAGAGGGAAATGAATAAAATTGAATAAGTTTAACTTAGGATACATCCTAGGAAAATTGAGTGAAAATCATAAGTTTGGGAGGGTGTGTATCTCTCGAGCGAAGTAAGGATATATTTGACTACTATGGGTCAAGTGTTGAGCCAATCATGATCTTAATATGTCAACATGATTTTTCACACACACACACACAAGTCAGTTTATGCATGTAACATGCGGAGATTGATTTAATTTGCGCATTGTGTAATTGTTCATTTGTTTGATAACTGAATTCCAATCCTGAGACACGGCAGGTTGATAAATCATGTTTTATATAGAATTAAGTTACACTTTTGTTTGAAAACAAACAATAGTTCAAGTTTGGGAGAGTTTGACAGGTGCGTTTTTACACACTTTTTTGATTGTCAAAACATGGAATTTTCTTTATTAATATATATTTTTTAAATAAAGGAAGGCGGTACCTCCGAGATTTTATTAATATGCCCTCACTTGTGATAAAGGAATATCGTGGTTACATGAAAATAATGAGAGTAGTAAATGATAAAGTACCACTTCCATTACAATGAAAGTAAATGAGGAAAAACAAAGCAGTAAACAAGGAAGTACTACTTCCTTACAATAAGAACTAATGTAGAAAAAAGATTGGAAGTTAAAATAAAATTCAAACTCTGATACTGGGCAATTCATGTTTGTCCACTTGTACTGGTGTATATATTGGAATATAACTTAATTCTATATAATTTACGTTTTGCTGGACAACGTGATGAATGTAACGAAAATAAGGAAAAACAAGTAGAAAATAACCAAATTGTAGGAAATGAAAGTTCAGGGACCAAATTGCAAATATTCGAAAGATGTCTCGAAAGACAAAACGAAGATATAAAGATGACCAGGTCAAATTGGGCTAATGAATTAAGCATGGGAAGAAGAAGAAGAAGTGGAGAAAGAAGTCACAAAACGAGGAACGGAGTTTGAGGACCAAAACGCAACAATTAGGAAATAGAATAAGCTATAAGGTCACATAGCCTACCTACTATGCGGTCGCATGCGGCCCTTCAGAGAATCCAGCATCCAGTTTTGTACTTCTAGGTATGCGGTCGCATAGTAATAAAGTTTGACGCGAATCTCAGTTTCCTAATTTACGTCAAACTCTTATAGAAACCAATTTCTTTCATGATATTTCAACCCTAGAACGTACCGGAACAAGGGTAGATGATAAAGAATCTCATATTTTTCTCTGGTTTTTACTCAAGAATCTCGATGAAGAATTAAAAACCTTGGTGAAGTTAGGAAGTAACTCAATCAGAATTGTTGATTTCTCATCTATTATCCAAGTTATTTGATTTTTCATTGTCAAATAATTCTAGGATTTAGATTTCCTTTTCATACATATTTTGGAATTTACTTAACCTTTACTAGATTTTTCATGAATTCGGTCATACTTTTCCATCAAAGAATTAAACTATTTACTGAGTTTCAATTTTAATTTTACTTTATTGGTGGATCGATTACTGTCTTATACTTGATGTATATGGTCAATTCTTGATCTTATTCCAATAAAAAGAGTGCGAATGTATTTTAGGGAGTTTAGATTCTAGGATTACAATTGAATTAAATTGATTTGTAACGTCATATCTTCCGATTAGAGATGTGAGATGAAGACTTCTAATTGAGTCATAAGCATAATAAATTGATGTGATTGATCCAATCCAATTGAGGGAATTTCGATGCTTCCCTACACTAAACATTGATTTTAATTTCATTATTTCAAACATTGAATTCTTAATTTTATTCGAATAATAAATTATACTTCACAAATGAGAGAACATCCATTATATTTTTATCCTTTGAGCATTTCTTCATCTCCATGTGGAATCAACACCCCGAATCTGTGCTACAACTACCTTGTTATTCTTTGGGCGAAATAAAAAATTCAACAGAAACTTGGTGCTCGAGCTGCGTGTTTATCCGGCTCAAGCTCTTTTCGCGTTCTAATGCATTTTTTTTAACTGCTATCCATTTACAGCTCGGATTTTAGGGTTTCTATATAGTCTCCATGAGCTGTATTGAGATCATAACATTCATACGACGTCTTGAAAGCCTTAGATCTTGATTGAAAGTATTGGAATCTTGATTTGTAAACACATTCATTATTAATTATAGTGCCCTTTTATTTTATTTTTTTCATTTTGGGTTTCCAAGTAAGATTTTGGTATTCTTATTTATTTGATTTATTTGATTTTCCTATTATCTAGTAATTAATTCACAACATACTTCAAACTAATTATTATGATTATGACTCTTTCAATGGCTTCTTTCTATCTCTTTTGATTTTCCAAAATTAAATTGGTCTACTTCATTTATTCTTCGAATCAGTTGTGCATTTGGCCTGTTTGCTAACATAAGTCCATTGGTGCTTTTTGTGGAATTATTTTGATCAATCCATCCACAACAAGACATTCACTTCGTGAACAGTGAATATATAATTTCAGGAAATTGCATTTGCTAAAGAAAAATAGTGTCAATTACAAGTTTAGACTTCATTCTTTCTTTCAAGCAAGCAATATCTTTCCCTAACTTGTTGATTTGGAATTATTTACGCAATTTCTTGTGTATTTACGATTATAATTCTTAATTGGAATAGATTATTAGAATTCGTCGTTGAAATATAAATATTTATTTATTTATTGAATTTGATTTTGTAACAGTCATGATAATCATTTTAAATGAAAATCTGTATTTGAAAAATATTGGTGAAATGAGTTTTCAAGATCAAATAAATATTTCGGAAGAACTAAGATATTCAGAATGAAAGTGGTTTTCAAAATAAAATTGATTTAGCACAACTTCGTTCGAATGCTAGATTAAAAACTCCAATTATAAATTATAATGTTAATGTTCGAGATAAAATTTAAAGAGTTTATGTATAAAGGGGTCAATGTCAACATCGAAGTCACGTGTGCCCACGGAAAGAATTTAGAGATTCATCTTTAAGGCAAATTAAACCATCTTGTTTTAACAACTTTCATGATTTGTTGGAATACAGCATAGCAAAAAATGTTATATTTTACTTGTTATCTTTTCAAACAAAATAGTAAAGAACATGGTGATGGTGATCTTTTGTTGAACATGTATTGAGTACCGCGGCTCTCTCACTTAAGGCTACTATTGGTCACTTATTCTCTATATTTAACTTAAGTATATCTAATTTAAGAGGTCGAGGTTATGATGGACAAATAATATGCGAGGTGAGTTTAATGATTTGAAAAAATCTACTTTGAAAGAGAATCTAAGTTCTTTCTATATTCATTGTTTTGCTTATCAGCTACAACTAGCTCCAATAGCTGTAGCAAACAAGCATGCAGATATTGAAACATTCTTTACTTTAGTTACGAAGGTAGTAAATGTTGTGGGGGATCAGCTAAGAGGTGTGATCTTCTTCAAGAGAAGAAGAGGCTTGAATATGCTAAATCACTGAATTTTGGTGAAATCTCAAGTGAAAAAGGTCTTAATCAATAAACAACTCTTAAGTGACTTGGCCATAATCATTGGGGCTCTCACTATAGTTCTTTACTTAACTTGATTCTTATATTTGCAGCTATAGTTGATATCGTTGAGATAATTGCCATTGATAACACTAGTTGTGGGAAAAGAGGTTAAATGCGTATTTTGTTGAGATCAATACTGACATTTGATTTTGCATTAGGTATTTTAGATAAATTATCGAAAGCATTAAAAAAGAGGGATCAACATATTGTCGATGTCATGAGATTAGTGAAAATATGTAAAGTACGACTCCAAGCAATGATGGACAATGAATGAGAATCATTTTCAAGAATAATTTTTTATTTTTGCAAAAAGTATAAAATTGATGTTCCCAACATGGATCTTATATTTATACCTCTAGATCATTCACGACATAAAACTCAAGAAATGGCAAATCTACATCACTTTCATGTGGATTTCTTGTATGCAGTCATCGATATGCAACTTCAAGAGTTGAATGATCAATTCTCAGATCTAAATAATGACTTGATCCTTGTTGACGTATGTTTGTGTTCAGATAATTCATTTTCTGCTTTCAACAAGGGCAAATTAATTTATCTCTGTGAGTATTATTCTAAAGATTTTAAACAAATAAAGATCATGACACTTGACGAGAAAATTCAAACATATATTATTGATGCGTGTACTCGCGAAAATTTTGAAGGATTACAAGGCCTTAATGATTTTATAGAAAAGTTGGCCGTGAAGAAAAAAATGAGGTGTACCAATTAGTTTACAGGCTTTAGCATTAGTATTAATTCTTTCAGTTGCTATTGCTAGGGTGGAGAGAGTATTTTCTACAACGAAAATTGTCAAAAATAGAGTAATCAAATAGAAGATATCAATTGTTAGTGATAGTTTTATGGCATATATTAAAAACAATAATTTGACAATATTGATAATGATGTAATTATACAACGTTTTCAAAGTATAAAAACGTGTAGACTACAATTGTAGCAATGCATTAACTTATTTTCCTTAATATTATATTTTTTTTTTTTAGAAAAAAGTATTATATCTTGATTTTCGATTCCATAATAGAAGACGCCTGGCTCTACCACCGTCGACTTTTACTTAAAAACCAAAATACCAAAAATTTGAAGGCTTTTTGGGATTTTTTGCACGAACTTCAAGCTAGAGTGGTGTACTACATATAAAAGTATTTTAGGTAAAATTAAGGGAGAAGATAACACACAATTTTTTGATTGTTGTCACTTGCTTTATTACCAATTGAGTTGAATTTTTGTCCTATTTTATTTTCCATAGATTAAAAATGTCTAGCACACCCTAGTAATAATAAAAAGTTAGATAGGTCATATAGATATACCTCTACCTTTAGTGTGTAATTGAATTGAATATTCTCGATTTTCACGTGATTTTACATATTCACATCTTTCGTAAAGATATCGTAAGGTCATATGTAAAAAAATGTTTAATTCTAATGAAAAGAGTTTGTTAAATATATTAGGAATAATCACTATAAATTATGCAATTTTTATGAGTTACAAGAAATTGTGTTAAAATGGAAAAAGGAGGTGGATTCCGAATCATAGTACTTCATTAACTTGATTTTTTTCTCCAAAGCTCATCAATTGACTTTTAATTGGTTATTTGGATTGTTTGGAATTCATTAGTCTAAAACAATTAAAACTATTGAATACTTGTTTGTTTGGTTATAGTTAGCGTTAACTGAATCAAATCTAAATACACAATTCTTATAAAAGAGACACATTACTCGCTTATTACTAGTCTAAAGTACTGTTTACTTGCGGAATTTTAACTTGCACAATCGAATGGAACTATTCGAGTGGCTTGTACAATGCATTCTAGAATGTTTATCAGAATAATTATCCTCTTCTCTATACGCTATTTACCACAACATTTTTAAGATACACCAACATATTGGAAAAAATCATCAAAAGGTTTTTACAATATATATATACATATAGCCCCACATTTGTTTAGATAAAAATAAGAGTTTTAGTAAATTTGGATCAAAACTAATGGAATGTGTAGTTAAAAAGTTGTGAATCACATAAAATATGTGGTTAAAATTATTGATATTGATTTAGATTTTAATTAACTTCTTTTAACTAAATCAAAATCTGCATATCATATCATGTAATTATAGAACGTTGCACACTGTCGAGTATACATTAACAAAACATTGGTCTTTGATTAAATTATAGTATCTATCCAGAAAAATGTATATTAAAAAGGATTAAGACTTGGTATATGGTATTTGTGTGACTCGAAATTTTGAGAGAACAAATTTTAGTTGTGCTGAAAAGAGAATCAAATGCAAAATGAGGGGAACTTGATGCATATAGATATATAAATCGTCCAATGGAGAGAATTTTCAAGAACATTTGAAACATTTCTTTTCTGAGCAGAAGAGCCGTTTGTAAGTAGCGTTCAATCAATTACGTAGTAATCAATATTCGGATGATTAATTTATCAACAAAAAAGATTTGTTTAAACCACTTTATTTCTTTTTGTTCAATCCACTTCTTGTTTGTCCAAGTTGCTTTTCTTTTTGTTTAATTCACTTTCTTTTTTCCGTGTCAGTTGACATACTAAGTATTGTTACAAAATCAATATTGAACGTTTCATGAGCAAAAGAAATTTATTACTGTGTAAAATGGACATTGATTATAATAATGTTATTTTGTATAATTATTTTTAGAGGAGTAATGTAAAACTTTGTAACAATATTAAATACTATTAAACATATATTTTGGAAAATATATACGTCATACTTATTTTAAAACGAAAAACAATGTATTAAATCTCAAAACTTATAAAATTAGACTATCAATAATACTAAATACCAATAAACAAATGGCACAAAAGAAATTTCTTATGCATGAATTTTCATATTGATATTTTAATGATGAATAATTAGAGAAATAACTCTACTCGCAACAACTTTACCGAAAGGACCTAATTTACTTTCGAGGGTCTTGTTGCAAATAAATTTCTTTAATGAGTTGGTTTAGTGCAAGCCAATACTAGCAGCCCTCCTTCATGGAGTTCCTTGCCATCTCGGCCAACTCCTTCACATTCTTCCTCAATTTGTTCCTCTTTTCTCCTTCCATAAGCTCTTTCACCTTATTCTTCAAGCTCTTGGACTGGACAATTCCGTTACCCGACCCATTTATTGTCTCCACCTGTAACCCGATTTTAATCTCTTCCACTACCATTCTTGCATTTAGATGTTGCTCTGCCATCATCGGCCATGCCAGTATGGGAACTTATGCACATATGCTCTCCAACACTGAGTTCCAGCCGCAGTGACTCAGAAATCCCTACATGATTTCGTGTTTGAGAATCCATTTCTGATCAACCCATTCTTTCACTACCATTCATCTCTCCTTTATCCTTTCTTCAAATTTGTCTCCTAATTGTATTCCACCCTTTCTCACCACCCACAAGAAACTCACTTCCAATTCTTCCAGGCCACCAATGATTTCCGATAATTGTTTTGGCGATATTTCTGCTTGAGATCCAAACGGGATGTAGAGAACTGGTCTTCCCTGTCTTAGTTTTTGATCAAGCCAACGAATATTCTTGGTGCAAATTGAGTTCTGTTTCAGGTGATAGGTTCAAGCACAAGGGTCCGACAAGGAATACTTTGGGTTTAGACTCACGGTTCCAGTAGTCCACGAACCGTGACTCGAGCTCGTAGAAGCTGTTCACCAGCTGGCCACAGGGCTATGGTCAATTCTGTTATGCCTCACCATCGAGGCTCAAAGTCAAAGTGCTACATAGTAATTCACGTGGGCAGAGAGTCTGTTGGATATTGAACAAACAAGAGGAGGAAAACCGAGATTTTTCGTTCACAATGATATGGTTTTACAAGGCT
>CAIGRP010020677.1:0-31234 GCA_903798385.1 Fraxinus cuspidata | reverse complement strand
ATAAGATCCAATATATATAGTGTTGATACGTTAACAACACTTAGAGGAACATAATCAAGTGTAATATTATTTAGCCTAACTACTTTCGAGCTAAAAGTTTCAAAACTTATAGTTGAAACAATTGAACCTTTATAATATTGGTACTCTACCAAAACCACTTTCATGTACTTTTATCTTATATGTTATTTTTGGTCACTTTTCAAATCTCTTCGTTATCCGCATTCGTTTTAGTTCATTTAGAATTTAAGATCCAAAATCTAATGCGAACTAGAACATTCCTATACAAGCATGTTCTCGAGATTTAGCAACATTAAGTCTTTTAACTCACATAGTGGGTAGTGTCAATAGAGAAATTTGACACTTCAATTCGTAAGACACATTGACCTTCAAAGTTCACATCCATTGAAAAAAGACTAGTTTAAACTTACTACTCACAAAAAAAAAATTGTGACCAATAAAAAATTGTCAATACTATGTTAACCAACTCAGCTCGATCACATTCGAGAAAATGATCATCTATAACATAATTAACAAGTCAACTGTTCAAGTACTAGAATCTATCTTTTCCCATTTTGATCTTTATTCTCTAGAATAGTATGACCCACATCAGGTCTTCTATTACGTGATTGATGCTCTTTAAAGCATCATGTTCTTCTAGTACACAAAAAATCTTATTATGCCAAAGATTATCACATTTAGCTTATTAAGGTCAACAATTATAGATTTTGATGCATTCATCTATCAGATTTTATAGACATTTTATTCTTAATGAATGCCCATTTATGCACATATACCATTTTGCATTAATGCAAATTAATGTATCGATAGTTCAACTTTAGGCACATAGTTGAAAGTTCACTTTATTATCAAATATCATCCGCAATCATATTGTTTCACTATCATAAACTTAATTTCATACGCAAAATTCCATGAGTCTAAGCGAGAATTACATTAATTCTTCCAACTTGAGAACTCTCACTCAGTTTATGAATCAAATAGTTCTAGGTAAGATTTTCTCTAAATATTTCAATCATCGAACTATACTCAATTAACAATCGACGGGTTTAAGTAAGAATCTCACTATTCTATTGACCTTAGCATTCATAAAATTTCACGAATTAATAGATATCATGTAATTTAATAAGATTATTTCATAATGTGAAATAAAAGATAAACATGTTCATTTATCAAATTATGACATATACCGTGATATCACAAATTTATTCTTCCATAAAATAATTCCAATTATAATCGAAGAATAAAACTCACATCATTCAATTTTTATTACAGACTTTCAACCCCACTTTAATACTGATGCAACACAATCCCGACAAATGAGAAATGACATCAGAATTCTCATATTCTGCTTATCACAAAAAAAAAAATTTGTCCTAAAAATATTTACGTGTTCCATTAGGTAATACTGCAGATCCATTTATTAATTTTAATAAGCATATAGTTTTTCAACAAGTTCCATAACCTTTGCTTTTCTAACATTCCCTTTAAAGATGCTACAAGTGTGCATAGATCTACTAATACATGATCAAGCACAAAAATTGAAATTAAGTTATAATAAATCACATAACCTAATCAAAGACCTACACAACTCATGAACATATATAAAACCTGGTATTTTAAATACTTTTAAAGTATTTTTTCATTTTCCAAAGAAAAAATAAAAATAGATAAAACTCAAAAAAATAGCTCCCATTAGCCAAGTACCATTTGATAAATATTATTGATTTAAAAAAGAATTTACTAAAGTTAAATAAATATTTTTAATGCTTTTTACAAATTTATTTCAAGTATTAAATAAAAAAGAATATTAACCATCTAAAAATTAATTTACTTGTACTGAAAACATCAAGAATAATTCAGGGACCAATCTGCAATTGTTTAAATTAATAAAAAAAGGGGCTCGTTAGCGCCGCTACGCTGTCCTCGAATTTTTTTTTTTCAATTGGTCATCAACGTTCCGAGTTCATCTTTGTAGTCAGATTTTAAAAAATCAATTTTAAGACCATGTTATGGACATCAATAGATCCGTCCAAAAGTCAACATGGCAAAAAATCATGCAAAATTCCAATTTTTCAATCAAATTTTGAGAAATCATAACTTCTTCATTTTGAGGATCAAAATTAATGATCTATATATCATTAGAAAGGTTTTGATAAGATCTATTCAATCATACCAAATGAAAAGCATGAAACATAATGTAGAAGAAATTATCATGTGATGAAATTTCTAATTTTACCGATCTTCATGTAAAAATTCAGATTTACATCCAAATTTCAAAACCTCATAACTTCTTCGTTTTAAGTCCAACTTAAAGTTCTTTATATAGTTGGAAAGCTTATTAAAATACATTTATAACCATACTAATTTTACTACATTTACTGATGTACAAAAGCAGTAAATTATCAAAAGATGCCATTAAAGATTACATAATGTTTTAAAACTTTACATACAAGATTCATAACCCAATTGTATAATGTAATTGCATATTTAAGCATGTATTACAACAAGGAAATCAACATTATGGCTCTAATACCAATTAAGTAATTTGCAGCATACTTTAACATGAATTGCGTGTTAAGATGCGTACTTGAAATGATGAATTCCAATATCTTTTGAATGGTTGAATCACCTTACTTTCCAAAACTCTAAATCTACAATTTTCTTGCACTTCAATAGTCTCAATCCCAAAGACAATGGAAGAGATTGTTAAATATTAACCATAACCTAAGTGCTAATTTTTGTAAGTTTTCATACCAAAATAGTGGTTTTAGGCGCCTTTCAATTTTGGTGATATTTTCCATAGGAATTTTCACCATTTTATTGTTATATTTTCCATCTCTTCTAAGTGCAAGACAAAGTTATGAGAGTTATGTAAAAGTTTGGAAGTTTTTGGGAGTTGAGAGAAGTTGTGAGTTTGAATTCTATTCAAACCACTCCATCCAATTCACTTTAATAATTTGTGGGTCAAGTCATTTCACATGGGCAACTCATGACCCATATTTTCAACATCATGAAAGGGAAATTATTTTAAAATGTAGCACAGGGCTTCCAGAATTTCAAGGCCAGCCATGTAAGTTACACAACATGTTGTGGGATTCATAGAAACATTAACATTCTATGAATAACTTTTTGTAGTCATGTGTCCCTACCATCAAATATTTCTCCATCTTTCCCGTAACTAAACTCATTGGCGACAAGGCCTTTGTAGAGAAAAAAACGTGTTTCTCACATTTAACAATTTTTTTTTAATTTGGTTGGATGGTCACATGGCAACCTCGGATTGACTCTTATTATTTAACTTGGATTGCACATCTCCAAAGGATTATGGACCGTTGGATCTAACCTATGGCTGAGATTAAACCACACCATTATGTCTCTTGGTTTGGCTGTGATTCTCGATCATTCTCTTGGTTTTCTGCCTTTTCACTTTTGAGCGACTCTTTCTCCCTCTAAGTTCTTCCAGTTTTCTTCTTGGTTTCGATTTGTAATTCTTAGATGTTCTAGTCAAAATTTGTTGAGGAATCCTCTGTTATTCGTTTTGCTACAGTAGATCAGGCCTGTAATAATGGTTGATTTTGGGTATGTAGACAGTCGTGAAGTTCTGTGATAGTTTTTGTTAGGTTTTACGATTTAAGAGATCTTTTGAAGATCAATGACTAAATCCAGATCTGATTGAGTCTCTCATAATATATACTCTCTTGTGGATGGATTTTATTGTGCTTAGTATTTAGGCTAATCACTGAGCCCCCAAGATTAAGCTTTAAGCTGAATTGGATGAATATTTCATGGTGTTCTCTTTATTTTCTGCACTGTGGTTGTGTATTTAAATTTCGTCAGTTTTACATTTACGGGGTTAAAAACCCCCCCAACAACTGGTATCAGAGCCTTCGGGTTCTCTGGGTGTGCAAAGTATTAATAAAGTTTTTTAAGGGATAAAAAATTATCTAAAACTCTATTTTTCACCTCCTGAACGTTCTGACATTTTTCTTGTTTGTAAGAAGGTAATTCGGCTTAAGGGTATGTCAAAAAATATTATCTTTAGTCTCAATAAGAGGGGTATTGCTTCGCTTCTGATCATGATTAGCGCATGTTTTCTTTTACTATTTAAACATTATTGGTGAGAAAGTGCCGTTTATATTTAATTTCTTGTGATTTTTGATAGATCATATATGCATGTGGTACATTCCATGTAGGAATTTCATGATTTAATTTGCATATAAATCTATTTTTTGAGATATCCAATATCTGTTGATTTTTTTACTGCAATTAGTGTGATTATCTGTTTGCAAATCTCATTTGTTCCGCTTCAAGTATTATTATTATTTTTTGAATTTTGATGCACTGAAATCTGCTTTAAATTCTTGAAAGTTTTTAAAAACCTTTTTTGTTTATTAGTTGATCTTAAATTCAAGATCATACTATATCCATAAGTATATGCAATCCTTTTATAGAATATGTAATGGATTCGAATGTCGAATTATCTCAATTCGATAGAAATAGAGATTACTCAATATGGAAGCACAAAATGAGAGTCATTTTGATTCAACAAAGGGACCCAAAGGCCATTGATGATCCTGATACTTTTTCTGATGAACTTAAAGTTAAACTAAATGACATTGAAGAGATGAATGAAATTACTTATAGTTCTATAATTCTGCATTTGTATGATAATATTGTGAGACAAGTTGAGGAAGCCAAAAATGCTAGAGACCTATGGGCTTCTCTTGATAATATGTTTCTAACAAAGATTCTGCCGAATAAAATTTACCTCTTGAAAAAGCTATTTTGCTTCAGAATGGACCTTGGAAAAGACTTAGAGGTGAATTTGAGTGATTTTAGTATAATAGTTAAAAACTTGCACATAAAGAGAAGAAGTTTGATGACGAAGACCTTGATGTGATTTTATTAGATTCTTTATGTAACACTTATAAAGACATTAAAAATGCAATAAAATACTCAAAGGATAAACTAACACAAGACATAGTCATTGATGCTTTAAGAGCTAGGGAGTTAGAAGTCAAAAAGGAGAAGTCTAACCATAGAGAAGAAAGTTTGCTTGTACGATGGAGGACTGAAAAGAGAGAAAATGATTTTCATACCAAGAACGGAAAAGGAAAATCCAAAGGGAGATCAAAATCTAGAGATAAAAACAATAAAAAGTGTTACAATTGTGGAAAATTGGGACACTTCAAGAGAGATTGTTATGAGTTGAATAGGAAACAAAAAGAACAAAATAATGGGGAGTCAAACAACAACACAATTGAATCTGAAATTGATAGTCTGGATGTCATGACTATAACCAGTGAGGAAATTAATAAGGATTGGATCTTAGATTCAGGATGTACTTTTCATATGTGTCCTATTAAATCTTGGTTTTATAATTACAAAGATATAGAACCTGTGATGGTTTCCATGTGGGACAATAACTTACAGACTGTTGTTGGAATTGGTGATATTTCCATAAAAATATTTGATGGCACTACCAGGCCAATTATGAATGTAAGATATGTTCCAAATATGAAAAAAAAATCTTATTTCTTTAGGTATTCTTGAAGATGATGACCTTCAAATATGACAACGAAGTATTGAAGATTATGAAAGGTTCCCTGATTGTAATGAAGGGAACTAAAAAGAATGGATTGTATTATCTTGATGGTAATATAATCATAAGTCCAGATTCTAATCTTTTCATTGTGACTGAAAATAAAACTGAACTGTGGCATAAGAGAATGAGACATATAGGGAATAAATTGCTAAAATCTTTAAGTAACCTAAAGTTACTTGGGAAAGATGTAACTGAGACAGAAACTTGTGTATTAGGCAAATCTCACAAAGTGGGCTTTGAGATAGGTTCACATGATACCAAAGAGACCTTTAGAATATGTTCATGTTGACTTATGGGACTTGAAAGTTATTCCACATTTGGTGGCACTAGATATTTTTTATCTATTGTTGATGATTATTTTAGAAAAGTTTGGATGTACCATTTGAAGAATAAATAAGAGACTTTTCAAAAGTTTAGAATATGGTTAAAAATAGTTGAAAACCAAATGGACAATAGGTTAAAAACTCTAAGAACTAACAATGGTCTTGAGTTTTGTAACTCTGAATTTGACAATTTATGTATACAGAAAAAGACTATGAGACATATGACTGTTAAAAATACACCTCAATAAAATGGGATAGCAGAAAGAATGAACATAAATTTAATGAATAAAGTTAGATGTATGATGATCAGTTTAGGACTTGCTAAAGGTTTTTGGGCTGAAGCTCTATGTACAGCTGTATATCTGATAAACAGATCACCTTCTAGTTCTGTTGGATTAAAAACTGCTCGGGAACTATGGATTAGAAAACCACCAGATCTATCGTACATCAAGGTTTTTGGATGTGCAGCTTATTCACATCAAACTGAAGGGAAACTAGACCCTAGGCCAACAAAATGTGTCATGTTAGGCTATCTTGAAGGCGTTAAAGGTTACATGTTGTGGGTGTTAGGGGTCCAAGATATTAAAATAATTAGCAGCAGAAATGTAAAGTTTATTGAATCTGAGATGCCATGCTTAAAACACAAATCTAATGTTTCAAAAGAATATGAAAATAATAAGATTCAAAATGAGGTAAAGTTGACAAAATTGAGAATCTCTCAATCTGAAAATAATAAAACTAATAATCCCGCACCTGAAGAACATGAACAACAACTTGTTGAAGGTAAAGTTGGAGAATTCCAACCTCAGTTTGAAATTGGACCTGAAAATGAGGTTGACCTTACTTTGGACACTTCCATTCAAGACTACCAATTAGTTAGAGATAAGGAAAGAAAGCAGGTGAAGCCTAACCCTAGATATGAATCCCATAACCTTATTGATTTTGCCTTGATTTCTGGTGAGGTCATGGAACAATGAGAATCTGCCTCATATGAAGAAGCCATGAGGGGGCCAAAATTTGAAAATTGGAAGAGGGCGATGGAAGAAAAAATGTAGTCTTTAACTGAAAATAAGACTTGAAAACTAGTTGTGAAACCCAAGAGTCATAGGATTGGCCAATGTAAATGGATTTACAAATTAAAAGAGGGTAATAATCTGACTGATCCATTAAGGTACAAGGCCAGACTTATCGCAAAAGAGTTTACTCAAAAAGAGGGAATAGATTACAATGAAATATTTTCTCCTGTTATAAAATATAAGACCATTATGCTGATTCTTGTACTAATTATTCATTTTAATTGGGAACTTGAACAATTAAATGTCAAAACAGTCTTTCTACATGGTGAATTGGAAGAAGAGATTTACATGACTCAGCCTCAAGGATTTTAGGTGAAGGGAAAAATAGATTATGTGTGTAAATTGAAAAAATCTTTGTATAGACTTAAACAAAGTCCTAAACAGTGGTACAAACGGTTTAATTCATATGTTATCAAAATTGATTTTAAAAGAAGTGATTATGATGTTTGCTTGTATTATAACAATGTTAAAAATGGACTCAATGTTTACTTATTGTTATATGTTGATGATATGATTATAGCTAGTCCTAGCAAGATCGAAATCATAAATTGAAAAAATCTTTTAAAATTAGAATTTGATATGAAGTATTTAGAAAATGACAAAAAGATCTTAGGGATGGTTATTGAGAAGGATAGGTCTGAGGACACGTTAACTGTCACTCAAGAATCCTACTTGAACAAAGTAGTAACTAAATTTGGCATGAAAGATTTTAAACCTACTAATGTTCTTCTTGCTGCCCATATGAATCTGTCAACTGAACATTCACCAAAGACTAAAGAGGAAATGAAACAAATGGAAAACATCCCTTATGCTAATGCCATAGGATATGTTATGTTTTCCATGATTACCACATGACAAGACTTAGCTTATGCAATTAGTTTTCTTAGTAGATTTATGTCTAATCCTGGTAAACCACATTGGACAGGTTTAAAGTGGTTATTGAGATATATTAATGGGACATTAAATCTTTATTTGGTATATAAAAAGGGATTCAAAAATCTAACACTTAAATAATATGTAAATGCAGATTTTGTTGGTGATAAAGACCATAGAAAATATACTACATCCTATTTTTTTATACTTGATGATAATTGTATAACTTGGAAATCATAATTGCAGTCTATAGTAACTTTGTCTAGTACTGAAACTAAGTATGTTGTTGTAATTGAGGCTATTAAAGAATGCATCTGGCTAAAGGGAATTTTAAGTGAATTAAACTTCCTGCATGATACTCTTATCATTTTAACTGATAGTTAAAGTGCTCTTTTACTTAACAAAAATCTTGTTTATCATGAAAGGTCCAAACATATTGAGGTGAAATATCATTTTATTAGAGAAAAGATTGATGTGGGTGAACTAAATTCGACTAAAATTCATACAGATAAAAATTCCTCATATATAAGGACTAAAGTTGTAACTGTAGGTAAATTTAAAACTTATTTATCTTTACTGAATATTGATAAAGGGTAATTTTTTGCAGGTACATGGGCAATGATGTATGATTAGCAAACTAAGCACACTTAAGCAACCACGGGAAGTTGATTGTGTGAGAAACAAGGTGAATAATGTAGAGAAAAACGTGTTTCTCATAATTAAAAACTTTTTAAAATACAATGATTGGCTCTTATTCTTTAACTTGGATTGTGCTTCTTTAAAGGATTATAGATCGTTGGATCTAACGTATGGCTAAGATTAAACCATACCATTATGTCTCTTGGTTTGGCTGTGATTTTCGATCATTTTCTTGGTTGTCTGCTTTTTCACTTTTGAGCGACTCTCTCTCTCTAAGTTCTTCCAGTTTTTTTCTTGGTTTCGATTTGTAATTCTTAGAGGTTTTGGCCAAAATTTGTTGAGGAATCCTCTGTTATTCGTTTTGCTACAGTAGATCAGGCCTCTAATAATGGTTGATTTTGGGTATGTAGACGTTCATGAAATTCTGTGATAGTTTTGGTTAGGTTTTACGATTTAAGAGATCTTTTGAAGATCAATGATTAAATCTAGGTCTGATTGAGTCTCATAATATGTACTCTCTTGTGGACGGATTTTGTTGTGCTTAGTATTTAGGCTAATCACTGAGCCCCCTAGATTAAGCTTTAAGCTGAACTGGGTGAACATTTCATAGTGTTCTTTTTATTTTCTGCATTGTGATTGTGTATTTAAATTTCGTCAGGTTTACATTTACGGGGTTAAAAACCCCAACAGCCTTCTTCCACCAAGTAACTGATACAAAAATTAGGTGATAACTCATAAACAAAAAGAAAATCTAGTTGTTATAGCAAAAAGACTAAACGTATCCCTCTTATTATGGTTGTCAATTCGATCACTTTATTGGTAAAAAGCATGAAAATTAATAACAGATACTCAATCACGAATCATACTTGGAGTAAAAAAATGGTGAAAGTTGAATTAAAGCATTGAAAGTATAAGTAACATCATCGTCCTAGCAAATTAAAGTTTAAATATTATTGTAAAAATAATGAGATAAGATACCGAGTTTTCTGAAGAGAAAGAAAACAAGATGATGACAATTTCCATGCTTGCAATATGGAAATCCCAAGGTTTGTTACTCTTTCCTTCTTCTTGCTTAATCTTCAAGAGTTCTACATAAATTACTCTCGAGACAATATGATGTCTTTTTCTCTAGGTTCGAATGTATTTCTATTTTCGAATGTAGGAGGAGAGGTATATAAATGGAGAAGGAGTTTATAACCCTAACCCGTGCAAAAACCTTCTAAAATAGTGCTAAAAATTTATTCAGCCTCAAAACAAGTCGAATTTGAACCTTTCCGCTTAGTTGAGCAATCTCAAAACTTGTGTTGCTCTTAGATTATTTTTGCTCTAGCAAAAATATGGCTCTCTTGGGCAAGAAGATTTAGGGCGACAATATTAATCTAAAGGCGCACGACTTTATGTAGAATACTCCAAATTGAGATCCGTAAAATGCTTTGGACTCTTATGTCGTTGTTGTTTCTAATGATATATCATTCGTCTTCTAGAAATATCCTTCTCAATCTTGGAACTCTAGATTGCTCCCATTTTTTGAGTGTCGATTTCCTCGTCTTGTTATCTTCTTTGCATTTTTCGGCCAAATGTGTTTCTCAAGCTTTGAGTTGTTCCTAGCTTGAAAATAACCCAAGTTCAACGTAGAATTGACTCTCATGATCACTAGCAAATGCGCACAAAGAAGCATTATATAAGTGTGCAATTCACACTATCAAGTATCACTAAAATTGGATTTTTTTTTATTTTATTTTAATAATTGAGTAGTAGTTTTTCTTCTCTATTGATTCTTGCCATTTTTAGCTTATTTATTAATACATAAAAAAGTATTCATTTGTATTGATATATTATTTGGCTTCACTATATTAGGGAAAAAAAATTGAGGTCTAATAATCGGTATCATCATCTATCGACCTACTCAACTATATTAAGGAAAATCCACCTATCATCCATCTCCACGTGGAGCTTAAAAGATGTATTATAATAGTAATCATTGAATTATTAACTAATCTTGAATAATTAATCCAAAATCAGTAATATAAAATTAGATTCTTTCATGCAAATCATACATGGAAACCTAAACTGGTTGTTCAACCATATTTGATTCAGTTGGCTGAAGAGAATAATTATATTGAACATAGCAAACATGTAGGGGAGAGTAGATAATCCCGAAATCGACTATTCAAAATTTTTATTGAAATTTGAAAACACTGCACTTTTTTTTTTTTTATCTATTTATATTTTCCTTTTTTTATTATTTTTCCTTTTATTTTATTTAAAATAAGGATATAATTGTCTTTATAACAAAAATCTCGATTCTTCCAAGGCAAAATGAATTGTTTTTGTATACTAGAACCAACAATGCTACAAAATTGAAGAGTTGAAAACGTTGTTGCCTGGAAAAATAGACTTGGAACCTATAAAAGGCTGTAGGTTAAGAATCAATGGAACAATTTTTCGTCAATCTTGTCTAATATTGTACCAACCATCTAAGGTACCAAACGTTTTGAAAATATTTAATCTCTATTTGTCATCCTTTAAAAAATTAAATTGTTTTCTACACTATCATTTCTTCACCACACATTCACACAATAAATTTCCACACACAAATCAATAAATTTTCCTTACTTTTTAACTGCACATTCTCCAAAAAAATACTATTTCATAACTCATTATTCTCAAATAAATTCTATCAAACAGGCACTTAAATCCTTTCTTTTCCCGAGGTGCCAATGTGAGAATGAAAGTGGACATGGCAAAGGCTTTCGATAGGGTCTCTTGGGACTACTTGTTAGAAATGTTGAGGGCGTTTGGATTTGCAGATTCTTAAGTATCTATTGTTAAGAATGCTATTACTTCGCCACAGTTTTCAGTTAAAACTAATGGTGTATTAGCTGGTTTTTTCACTCCATCTCGTGGACTTAGGCAAGGCGACCCATTATCACCGTTGTTATTTATTCTCAGTGAAGAGCCACTTAGTAGGGGCCTAACAAAGCTTCTGGCAGATGGCAAAACAACTCCTTATCAAGTTCCTTCTACATGTTCTCCTATATCACATCTTCTCTATGCAATTGATTTCTTGGTGTTTACTAATGGCACTTGACGTAGCCTAGATAATTTAACGGGATTTCTTTGACGTTATGAAACTGTATCTGGGCAGTTAATTATGTGGGTAAGAGCTCTTTTATAGTCCACAAACGAGTTGCAACTTCTAGAAAGCGTATCACTGTATCTACAACAGGTTTCAAAGAAAATTCCCTCCCTTTTACTTATCTTGGATCACCTCTTCATTACGGCAACCCTGTTTCTTCAATGTTCACCCCCGTGCTTGATAAAATCAGGAAAAGCGGGATGTAAAAGAAAGCTTCTTTCCATAGGGGGAAAGCTCACTTTAATTAAGTCAGTATTAAGTTCCATACCTATCTATTTATTTTCTGTGGTCACACCTCTCATAAAAGTCGTTAAAGAGATTCATGCTCTATTTGCTAACTTTTTTGGGGGGAGAATCAGAAGAGGGTATTAAACGCCATTAAATTTCTTGGAAAAACATATGTTTTCCACAAAAGGAAGGAGGTTTGGGTATTCATAGTCTTTTTGATGTGATTCAGTCGCTTCAGTGCAAAATGGCATGGAGAATAAATACATCTCACTCACCCTGGGCAAATTTCATGCGACAAAATAATCTCAGTCATCACCTAGACTTGGCCAACTTTTCTACAAGTATCAAAGATTTATCATTTTGGAAACATATTTTACATCTTTTTCCATTCATTTTAGAACATAGCAGGTGGCTGAAACGCGATGGTAGTGCTCTGTTTTGGTATGACCATTGGAGGGGTTCGGTGGCTTCTCTTGGTTGGACAATCAACACCCCAAACTTACGACTTCATGACGTAGTTTTAAATGGCAAATGGAACCTGGATAAGCTTTTTTCTTTGGGTGGTTCGCCTTCAGTGGAGGAAATTCAACGTTCCTAAGTACCACTTCGCAACACTATAGATGAATTAATTTGGTGCCCTTGCAGCAATGGTTTATTTTCTACAAGCTCAACTTGGTCTCTTCTCAAAACTACTAGACCTTCCTCTCTGCCATATAAGATCATTTGGAACTCTACCATGCCATTAAAAATTTCAATTTTTTGTTGGCGCCTTTGGCATAATGTGGTTCATGTGGATGAAGTGGTTTGGCGTTGTGGGCTTCCTATTGTCTCCAAGTGTCAATGTTGTTCACAGGGTCATGTAGAAACAGTAGATCATGTATTCACAACCAGTTTTATTGCTTTTCGAGCATGGTAATATTTTGGAAAATTATTTGGAATTAGAATTCCTACTAATATTTCTTGGCGGTCTACCATGTTATTTTGGAATGCTCATTTTGGTGGGTCCACGCAAGAACAACTTGTAGTTATCCTTATTCCACCACTTCTTTCCTGGGAGCTTTTGTTGGCCAGAATTCTGCAAGATTTAAGGATGAGGCTGTAAACTTGCACAAAATTTGTGCTAAAGTAAAACGTTGGCTACACTAATTAAATGGTATGCTAAAACCAAAGAAACTGTCTCTTTCTTCCTATTATTCACATGTGCTACACATTCTTATAGTGCCAATACGAGTCAAAGCTCCATTTCTTGTAAAATGGTCTCCTCCACAATATGGTTGTTATAAACTATATATTGATGGTTCTAGTGCTGGAAATCCAAGCCCGGCTGGTTGCGGTGGATTGCTTCGGGATTGGCAAGGTAAGGTAATTTTGGCGTTCTATCATTCTCTTGGGGTTCGTACTAACTCTTTAGCGGAAGTATCAGCTCTTAAGATAGGCCTTCAAATATGCTATGTCCTTGGCATATGGTGGTTCATTGGTTTCATCATCATATTAATATACCTTGGTCTGTTCGACTAATTTGGGAGGATATTTTGGAGCTTGCTCATGTTATATCTATTGATATATCACATATTTATCGAGAAGCAAACCAGGTGGCATATTCTTTCACGTCTTAGATCTCAAGGTCGTTCAGATATCTTAGAATCGATCTCTAGCTTCCATGTTTCTACAATTGGTTGCATTTGTTTAGATAAATGTAATTTACCTTCTTTTCACTTTTGGTAATTATTTGTAACCACGGTTTTCCTTCACCACAAGTGAGGGTTTGCCAATAAAACTCGAAGGTTATTATTAAAAAAAAAAAACTGCAGGGGGAAAATAAGGGGAGGAGGAAAACAAGGCTAATCCAAATAAGATATGGGGTGATAATTGTTCGATATCAGACATAGTTATGAGCAAGGACAAATGAAGCTGCTTCCAAATGGGATACCTACATATACCATGGAGATCATGAACATGTGGATTGTGGGCTGAAACATTTAGAGGATCCACATCAACTGTACATGGTTCAGTTCCGTGTCTTTAAGCTTCTCCACTTCCAATGATGGCAAGCCCCTAGAGCACGGTTGTACAATCTCATTCCAGTATGCAAGCACCTATTGTTATCCCCTCTCTGTTTCTTCAATCACTTGTTGACTAAAATCAATTTTAATGCTCTTAAATGCCCTAAATATGTGTTGAAATGAATTAGTAAGAGTGCTAGACACTATCATATAGAAAGAACACAACTCGCAGAAACATTCTTATTTTTGCTACTACTATAAGAGAAATCCGCTTCAGATTTAGTTTTACTGCATTTTCCCTTCAATGAAAGAGAATGGCTAGGAATTCTTCATTCTCAAGAAGCTAGTTAATTTACCAATTGAAATGGGAACTTTTATTTCGATACAAATGATAAGGTGGCCCATATTGAAATTTCAACAAAAAGTGGAACTGCAAGTATTGCTATGGAAAGTGCTCTATCACATATTCTTTTGTCGTAATATTAAAAGAAAAATCGATCTCATTTTCATCTATTCATTTGCTTATGCTCCTATGCTGTGTGCTCGTAGAACAAAATATTTTGAATCATAAGCCCTCTTTTCCTTTTTTTCGCCCCTTTCTTGGAATTAGAATATATTAACAATTTACCACGCCTCAACAAATTAGTACTTAGTTGATATATGCCGTAGCTTTCCTTTTGAATTCATCCCTATCTTCACTCTTAATAGTAACTCCTCCCTCTGGGTTGAAAACTCGTGACTGCAGTTTTCTGAGGCTAAATGGCGATTGAGTTAAACTACAATATAGACGGTATAGATTATAGTTTAGTGAGGCACACACCCAATGATTTTGTATGTATTTGGCAAACATATCCAAAGAAAGAGAAATTGCAGTAGATTTAATGCAAATGTTTGTTGCATTTATTGTGGCTTCTATGTTTATGATGCTTGAAACATGATTGAAAAAGATCACGACTATCCACTTGTGCTTAGTTTTCTCTTGTAATCACTTTTATTATATGTTAAGATTAAGGTGTTTGGTTGTAGTTAAATCAACAATTTCTTTCAGTGTTTCTTATGCTCATTTCTCTTCTCATTTTGTTATGAACTTATTGTTGTATGCTTTTCGTGCCTGAAAATATATATTAGCACATGAGGTGATCATATACATGCCAATTTTTCATTGTAGCATCAAAATTTCCCAAATTAAGGTTTTTATTTGCGGAGTTACAATAAAAAATATGCACAGGGCAGAAGATTCCAATCCTCAATTATATTGCTGCTTGATCTTATGAAATCTAAAAAATAAACTAAAAACTATTGTTGAAATTATTAATTTATTCATATTGAAGGAAAAATCGTATTGGTATACTGAATGACCAAAAAACTAAAAGTGTAATAGACTGATCCATGGACTGTGGATTGCAAGAACCATCTGGTGCAGACTGATAAAAGGCCGGCTCATAATCAGCCCGAGTTTGGGCACCACCAAAAGGTCTCCCCCCCCCCCCCCCCCCGCCTCAACACAAACACACACGCATAAATCAACACATCTATTTGTTTCATTTTCGGTTCATTTCCTTCTGCTATTTTAATTTATATCATGAATAGATTTCGTACACAAGCGCCATTTTTCTAAACTAATGATTTTTTCAAAACCATTGGTGCCTTTCCTGATTTTGGTTCTATGTTTAACAAGAATCTCTCTTTATACTGTAATAGGTATACTGTAATAGGATGTAAAAATGCCTGCCGATGCAAAGGAGAGGTTCATAGATTTAAAAGGTCCCAAATACTAAAAAGAAAATCATGGACATCAACATTTGCTCACAAAGCGCTGTCTTTGTTCCAGCATATTTTAGCTGTTTTTCCCAGATGAAAATGCGTCCAGGAAAAGACACACACTTGTTCAGGCTGAAAGAGATTATGTTCCTGCAAATGATCACGTTTCTCCATACATAGCTAAAAAAATTCAATTTGCTTATTCTTGTTGTTGGGTTTTGATACCCAATGAATCCGGGGCAATGATATAAACATTGGATTAAATTATTACCAACAATCAAGTCCAAAGGCTCAACCCGAAAACAACAACAATTAATGTTGCTCATGACCCATATACATTAACTATGGGATGACTTTAAATCTTAGCCCATTTAACCTCTTTTATTGGTCTAACTAAAGCCTAACTTAGCCTATATATATGGTGTTTTTACCATAGCCGTTTTGTATGTTATTTGTGTGTTAGAAGGAGAAAAATCGGCAGCTTGCTTGGAGAGAAAAAATCGGTGGCTTTCTTTTGTGATTTGTGTTGTGAAAGGAGAAAAATGTGACTACAATTTTGAGAGAAAAACGGTTGCTTTGAGTTGCAAAAACCAGTGTCTTCTTTCTTCATTTTTGGCCTCCATCTCGTGTTTCTTCCATTATTGTTCTCGTACCTTTGTGGCCTTTAAATCATCACTATTATCTTGTTCTTAGTCGGTGGGAATGAAGAGTAACCGAGGTGAACATATTGGTTGTAGGTTGGAACCGTTTGGATTTGTTGCTTGGTAGAGAAAGATAACGTGAAACTGAGCCCAAAAACATTGTTTTTGATGACTCTTGGAGCAAGCTTCTACTACAATTGGTATCAGAGCCTCAAGGTGGTGGATTTGACTCGAAAAGCTGCCTAAAATTAGAGGCTGATTTTCGACTGATCCAGAAAGAGTTGGCAAAACGGAGACCACCGAACACATGGAGGCGCTCCTAGGTGGCTAGCACGTGGAGCCCATGCATAGAGAGTTTGAGTGACACGTGGGGTTGTGTGGAGGGTTTCCCAATGATGATGTCTTTAGGCAGTTTGTTCTGCCTTTGTTCCTGACATTTTTCTTGACATTTTGGTGTTATTAGTATTATGTTTTAGGTTATATAGCGGAGTTTGGGTGATTGTGTTCTTCAAGTGTCCGAAATTCAATTGTGGTTGATTGATTCCTACGAATGTTGGAGATTTAGGACGAATAGTGTTAGTCCTAAAGTGATAAATTTCCCCCTATCGATATTTACGGACCTTCAGACATGGTTCGCTCGATATCATGTTTTTCCCCTTCTATTATTGCAGTTATGATTATTGTACAGGATAACAATTTACTTTTCGCATTGAAAGTCATTGTGTGGGGTGACATTATGATTGTGGTTATCATGAAGGGGTAACCATTGCCTGTTGCTAAACCTAGGAGTTACTCGTTAATTATTTCCCCTAAATTCTTCATGAATTTGTTGTCAATTGTTTTTCATTATTAGAATTGTATTGCATGTAACCTTAGGAAAGTTTATTTGACCATTCTATGTGAATTGCGTACGTACTTTGTTTGTGGTCGTCGTTTGTTTGTATTTTGTGTTTTGTCATTTTTTGGTAAAAATGATGAGTTGCGATGTTTTAATGAAATATGTGATTTTTTAATATAGCAAAACGAAAAGGTTTTTCATAAAACTTTTGATGACAAATATAGGTATAAGGCAAGTGCGAAAAGTAAGATATGTTTTAACTATGGTAAATTTAGACATGGCGAAATAGGTTGTCCTAAGAATAATAATAAACGGATGAAAGATAAGTTGAACGACGAGGCAAATGTGGCTATAGGGTCGAGTGGCGACACTAGTGAGGTTTATTGAGAATAAATCTAGTTACTACATTTACATCCATGCATAATCTTTTCTACATGTGTGTAATTGTTTAATTCTATTGCATGGTTATATGTGCATTTGCATGAATTTGAGAGCATTTTGATTACTTGTATAATGTGTTTGCATACATAGTGGATTGAAATATATGGCGTACTTATTTTGCTCTGTGAATGGTGTGAGAGAGTGTGATAGTGGGAAGAAAGAGGTGTGGCCATGTGGTTTATGAGATTATGTGAGGCAGCCATAAGTGGGTTATCTTCTTCCTCTTTCTGAGCCTTTTTTGTGAGTGTACTGAAGTAACTAACTCTTTCTCCTTTTCTCTTTGTGAGTGCTACCTTCAGCTAATTTCTCTAAGGATTTTTTGAGCACTGGTGTTGGAGTAATCTTGTGGTGCGTGGGTTGATTCAAATTGAGCTCTAACCTTTGTGGTTGCCAACGTGTTGATTTGCCATAGTGGGTTTGAGATGCATTGCAGTATGCATTTTTTATGTCTATTGGTGAGATTGAGTATAGGCGCATAGAGATGCATTGGTGGTTTGTACCGAGGACGTGGACTGTGACATTTGGATCACAAATGGAAAAGTGATTAAATGTCGGAAAACTCTAATCTATGAAGAGAACTTGATCAGATGGAGTGTGAGAGATATCCTTCTATCACTTATGTTAAGTGGAGACCCATTAACCAATTAGGTTTGGAGAAGTGATGTGGTGATAAAGGATTATCCCAAGGACTTATGATCTATAGAGGTCTACCAGTTAAACATGAGTTGAGTAATCAGTCTAGTGAGCATGGTGGCGATGAGGTGAGATGTGTTCTCAAGGTGTGAGCAACACAGAATGTGATATGATAAGTGTGGTGAGATCTTTTCGTGGGGTCATTTATGCATTTGTTGCATATGTATTTTGACTTTTTGATTAACTTGGTGTTAATTTGTTGTTCTCTCCGAGCGTATTTTTTGGAAAGATTTGTGGTATATCCTATATGATATCTCCATCCCATGTTTAGTTGCTATTGATTGATTACTGTGTTTATCAACTTCTACTTGGGTATTTATTTATGACCTTAGCCCTAATGAGTACATGAAGTAGGTATGGTTTGTGTTTTGGGTCTGAAATAAGAGGTAATGTCTTTGATTCCGATTTTATTAGTTGCCTTGATTATGCAAGCGTTAATTTTATGTTTCGATTGCTTGCAGATTGATAGGGTATAAAGGTAGAGATTTGTTGGGTTTTGATACCCAATGAATCCTGAGCGATGATGTAAACGTTCGATTAAATTGTTACCAACAACCAAGTCCAAAAGTTCAATCCGAAAATAATGTGGGCCGTTAATGTTGCTCATGACTCGTATATATTACTTCTTGGATGGTTTTAAATCTTGCCCATTTAACCTCTTTTATTGGTCCAAATAAAGTCTAACCTAGCCTATATATATGTCATCTTTGCCCTAACCATTTTCTGCGTGATTTGTGTGTTAGAAGGAGAAAAATTGGAAGCTTACTTGGAAGGAAAAAAATCGGTTGGCTTTCTTTGTGTTTAGGCCTCCATCTCATGTTTCTTCCATTGTCTTTCTCGTGCCTTTGTATCCTACAAATCATCAACATTATCCTGTCCTTAGTGGATGAAATTGAGAAGAAATCGATGTGAATTTATTAGTTATGGGTTGGAGTCGTTTGGATTGGTTGTTTGCTAGAGAAAGGTAACATGAAACTGAGCATGGAAAACACCATTTTGATGACCCTTTAAGCAAGCTTCCGCTACACTTGTTACCATAAAAGTTGAAACCAAATACGAAGATGCTCTCCAGGCTTAGTAAATGTTCTTTTGGGTTTTACTTCAAAAGATCGTGTTTTAGCTTCCTTTGCCACAAATGGAAAAGCATAAATGAAATGTTATGACTTTCATTTTCTGAATTTCCGATGCTTAGGGTTGGAGCCCTCAAAAGTGCTTACATTCTTCTAAAGTACTTACTTTGTTCTAAAAGAAGCACCTAGAAGGTGATGTTTGGCCTGACCACATAGTCGTTCTTTACGCTCTTTTACTTCTAGGCTTAGCTTAGGTCCGCATGTCATTTCAGAGAATAAAATTATGCTCTTAAGTCAACAAGCAAAAACAAAATGTTAATTCAATTTAAATAAATTGATTAGCCGTAATTATATTAACACTATAATTTTTTGATTTCACTATATTTTAATTGAAAAGAAAGTCTTCAATCTCTGATCATTTGTGTTAAGTGTGTGCCATCTCCAGTTTGTTCTCAATCTACTAAATACGGAAAGTGCACTCTCACATTATACGAAATCAATGAAGCAATAATATTTGTGTTTCCTACAATTACTTCTTCATGACTTGTCAACTTTATGTCTTACATCCGTAGCATGTTGAAATACGATCTCATTTATTTTCTCACTTAAGCAAGACTTTTCAAATTAAGTGGCTTTTCTACATTGAAACTCATAGTTCTGTATTACACGAGTATTTTTCGATTTTGTGTTGTACACAGATCATTTGCCCACTTGAAAAGATAACAAATTTGACAACCTGCAGTCATATATCAATTATTTTTAGGAACTTTCAGGAGATTTATGATGTAAAACAAACTTTTGATAGCTAATATTATTTTACATGATGAAGTATCAAGCAAGAAAATTCGGGCTTTAAGAGTCTCTATTAAGGTCTTACATGATAAAGTAGCCAATAATATTTCATTACTTACCCATAAACGATAGTATACCTTACATCAATATATACCAAACGCTAGTGTGGACTCGAATGACAACTTGATAATTGTCTATGAAAATGTTAGCTTATGTCAGTTACTTCGGATGAGAAAACCATGCAGCTAAGTCAACCTACGTAAAAAAAAAAAAAAAGATCTCCAAATAAATAAATGAATAATTGCTTCTTCATGACAATAAGCATGAGGCCCTCATCCCCAGCCGGGATGGATGTTTTCTAAGAGCTATCAAAAAGTCGTCTTTACCTACAGTCTTTTTTAATGTTATTTCATTAGAGTTTGGTGTTCGTTACACGAGTTTAAAGAATGGAAGAAGTCTAAACTTGGCCGTGATAACCGGATGACTATAAATTCAAGAAACTATTACTAAGTACACTGTTGGTTCAATAACAATTGCTGCCCGCAAGCTGAGGCTCGTAATGTTTAACTTGGATGACTCAATTTCATAGATGATTGACATGTTACTTATGAGTACCTTATGACATATATTATGTTCATTTCATACCAAAATTTCATTTGTTAGAAGAACTTTTTCTTTCCATTTTATGTTAGATGTGTTAAAAAACAGTACGTTCTAAATTTTATTTGGGAAAAATCAGCATGTTCTGTCTGTATTTTCAGATTCTTCTGTCTGAAATCATTTTGGAAAAAATCATCATGCTCCTTCTTTATATTTAGCATGTTGTGTCTGAAATCAAGTTAGAAAAAGCAGCATGTCTGTCTTTATATTCACGATGCTCTGTCTTTATTTTTAGCATTCTCTGTCTGAGAATAATCAGCTGTCTGTGACATTTAGCAAGGAAAGCTGTCTGTCAAGAGAATAATCAGCTGTCTGTATTTGCCAACTTATAAATCCTTGCCCGATTAGATTTTAACTAATTCATCTTGTGTGCATCAATACTTTTTGTAATTCATCTTGTGTGCATCAATACTCAACGTGACATGAATCTTTTAAACTAAACTCTTCATTTAATGGTTGTTTTCATCATAAGAAATTAGGCTAGCCACCTATTGCTCCACATTTGTTCAAAAGAAGGGAGAAGGACACTTTGTAGACAACAAGTCACGAATTGTGTGGGTAAGTAGAAATAGATTCTATTTTGATTTAGACACTAGAATCTAAATTTCATGTTTTTAGCTAGCTAGCCCTAGAAACTAAATGGTGGTTGAATTGGTTGTTTTCAATACTTTGATCTGGGTCTGAGTTCCGATGAAAATTGGATTCCCTTCTTGGAGTTTTCATGGACTCATTATTTGCTCATCTACAATATTCCATTAAGTTACGCTAAAAATTCTGAGAAGTAACAGTGTCACCATTTGATTTGTTCTCTAATGTTTCTACATAATGTGGGTTTTCATAGGGTCTAACATATGTGTAATAATGAATTTAACAGTGTATCTTCCAGCTAACTGAAGTTATATATTGTGGGTTTTCTTAGGGTCTAAAGATATTTGATTGATTTTGTTGATAGCACTGTTTAATCCATTCTGATTACTTGGCATTGATATTCGATGTAAATTTCGGTATCTAAAACTGAATGGTAATACACATAACCAAACATGTTTTGTTGGGATTTGTATTGGATCCACACTTCTTATTGAGTCTGAAGATTGCTAATGTGCCTGAGTTGAAGTTGCAAATTCCTCCATGTTTTAAAGCTGATCATTTGATCAAGACCAGTACCACTTACAGGCCTTTTTGATTTTCCTTTTTTTTTAAAGCACGATTAGGTGTAGGCTGTAGGCATTACGCTTCAAAGTTGTTTGTTTTGCAGGAAAAAATATGTCACAACCTCAAATTGACATTGATGCATGGTCTGAAGCAACTGAAGATCCTTGTAATTGTATGGGCTTGGTATTCATCATCCTATTTTCCAAAAAGTTCTTCTCGTTTTCCATGTGATGGACATGCAGATTTTATCACTTTACAAGAGGAATTTCGTTGTGCTTGCGAGAAGATAGATCTATAAGGAAAAACGATGGATTACTTCAAAAAATGGAAGATGGTGGGTGAGAAGAAGTGCATTGAGTTCCAACAAACCATACTTTGGATGTTTGGGAAAAAGGAATGGACCATGTGATTAGTCATTCAAGCACAATGATCGTCAATGGTTATACATAGTGAATGTTTATTTTATTTTTTATATTAAAAAATTACAATTGAAAGTGTGTAGAACTTCTATTTCTCAATTGATCAAATGTATATGTTTTTTGGTTTGGACTATGACACGAGGGGTATAATTTTAGTATTGACTTTTGAAATGGAAGCAAAATTAATTAAATTTGTGTATCTTTGAACATTGATTTCATGGAATGAAAATGTTTTTAATTTTGTATTTGTTTATTTATGGTTGTATTTTAAATATTTGAACTTTTTAAATACTTTTAATTCACAATATAAACATATTAATAAAATAATTACTGGTATATTTTTTAATTGTAAGCCATTTTGGACGGAATATTTTTGTTGAAAATTTGAGTATAAGTAATAAATGGAAGATTTTTAGCTATTTAGGAACAAGTATTTTCATTGAAAATATGTTGGTAGTTAGTGTTGGAAACAAAGAGAGAAGATTCATAGCTACTTAGGAACAAATAGTTCTATAGGAAATATGTTCGTAGTTATAAGAATTTTTTGTTGGTAGTATCCTAGATCTTGTGCGGTAATACTTGATGGTTATGACAGGGATAACCTACCTATATAGGAGCTATTACATATAGCGTTTTGAAGCTAAGTATATCCCTTTTTGATGATTCAAAATTCAATGGAAACCTCGTGTTACGATTTTGCTTAGAATGTTTCATCCAAAATTTTCCTGAAAGGTTAATTTTAAAATCTTACTTTAGTTGAAATAAAGAAAGACATGATTTTGGTGAAATTGATACATGGACACGTGGTTTACATTTTGAAAGACTTCTTGCAACACAAGGACGGATATAAGTGAATGGGTGAAAAGAAAATTTAGCTTTTATAATGTCCAAGTGAAGAAAAATTTTAAACTTGTGAACTGGAGTTTGTATATGATATCTTGTAAACAATTAAGGGTAATAAGCACAAAATGTCCTCATCGTCTGCAAACATTGCAAAAATTGTCCATATCGTTTCAAATTTTGCATTTACACCCTCATTTCAACATTTTTTTATGGAGTTGGTCCTTTTTATCTCATTCCATCAAAATCCTTACATCAAATATGGTTACCTTTCATTGAGCAAAACGTCCCTATTGTAAGAACATTCTTGTTTCAAACATGGACTAAGCTCAAAAAATATTTCTATATAAACGTACTAGAAAATTGATTTTTTTAATAAAAGAAATGTAATTGAAAATAAATGTAAAAGAAAAGTACACTCCAACAAGGGCTAATTCTCACACTTGAACTTCGATCTCTTACAAAAGATCACGGTCTGTGCTCCATTTCTACCCTCTCTCGTGATAACAAGGTGGCTTAGGTTTCTCCATTATTAATCATTCTACTATAATTTCCTTTTCCTGCTATGAATTTTATTGAAATAGATTTTGAGAATTCAAAATTCACCGTTGCTAAGCAGTTCTTTATGTGTTTGCTTTTAGTTTTTTGACTTAAGGTTTAACCAGTTATATTGTATTCAAAAGTTCTAATGTACAATTCCTTCTAACCAGGATAGTGTTTGAAACTCTCCATCTCGTGGAATTGAACAAATCAAAAATATTACGATCTAATTATTAACTTTGTGCGATTTGGTTGTCTAAATAATCCTTCAGTTTGTTCTTATTTGTTATTGTTGGGCTCTCATGCCAACTTGTCTCGTGGGCTATGATGATAATGGGTTGTTTGCTCCAACAATCAACTTAAAAAATCACCCAATAACTTGGCTGACCTAGAACCCAAATCCATAACTTAAAAATGTGTATTGAGAAATGCACCTTTAGAGCAACTCAACATTTTTGCCTTTTGAGTTTTCTAAGAAGCCCTGGATTGTTAGATCATGGTCTAGTTCAATGGCTGGACATAAGGGTACAAATAGTACCCTGGGTCGCCCCATAAGGTCACAATCTCATTGCTGCCTTTTGGTGTTTTCTTCCAGAATTTTCTTTGTTCTCTCTTCGTGTTCTTTTTCCAAACCTGTGGTTGGAAGTTGATTCTTCTAATTTTCTTTTCCAAATTTAAACACTGTATTGTGTCGTACTTGAGAGAGATGATGCAATTCCTTGTAGCATTCTTTAATCAATAGAGGTTTGCTTTAGGATGCAGGTTAGGGTTTTGATAGCTAAAAAGAAGGGTACAATTTTGAGTTAAGCCCTTCGATCTTTGTTTCCTTGGTGCTTTTGGAGTTGTATCACTGATCGAGTGTTGTAAACTTCTTTGGTTGAAATTTTAGGTAATATTTGTTGAGAAACTAGTTTTATTGGTTTGAAGAATTGTGTAATAGTCACATAAATTCTGTTTTTTCTGCCGGTTGATTTGGCCCATTTTGGGTCTTGAATTGAAAATATTAAGCTCATCTTTATTTTTCTTTTTTATTTTTTAGGTTTTGGGGATTTTGAAGATTTGTTACTTTGGGTAATTGGAGAAAGATTATGCTATTGAATTTTCATTTCATTTTATTTTATTTTTGTGCTGGCCGACCAAGGACATAGCACTAGGTTTATAGTTTTTTGCATCATACTCGAGAAAATGGTACCCAACTTAAATAATCGGTTATGGTATAATTCAGTTCCAGATTTACCTGTGGAAAATTCCCATAACTGAAACAAATTGGGCATGGAGGCAAATTGTTTTTAATCCGACGACACTAAATAAACTGTCTTTTGCTTATGTTAATTATTGATAGTGTACTTTAAGGTTGATGTTTTATTCTTAGCCATACGAATATATTTTTACATTCCTTATTTGTTCATTGGACAGGGTACATATCCAAAGAAGTAAACACGCGGCTTCAACGTTCCAGAAAGAATACAACTCGAAGAACAAAGTTCATATTTTTGCTACTACTAAAAGAGAAATCCATTTTTGATGTAGTTTACTCCATTTTTCATTTTTATGAAAGAAAATGACCAGAAAATTCTTCATTCTCAAGAGGCTAGGCAATTTACTAATCGTACACGGGAACTTTTGTTTTGATACAAATGAAAAGATGTCCCATATTGAAATTTAAACAAAAAATGGAACTACAAGTGTTGGTCCCATATTGAAATTTCAACAAAAAATGGAACTACAAGCGATGGTATGGAAGGTGTAGGAAATAAGGTAAGCCTATATATTAACTTCATTATCTGATGCCCTTTTCCATAAACCATTATGCCCTTCATTATAGAAAAGTATTTTTGTAATGATTAATTTATTCCCAATGAAGGAATAACCGTCATGGTTCATTAAATACCATGACGGTTAAGAAAAATATCCTTAAAAACCCTTTGAGCTTTTACATCGAAAGACAATAACAGAAAAGTAGATTCATTATTCACCATTTTTATGGTGAATGAGAAAAAAAAAGTAAGTGTCCTTTAAACTTTTCCATGATTGTTTAGGAATATTTCTTTCACCCATCCAACATGGTCAAGAAAACATTCATCCTTTTATTAAGATATTTTGCAAATGAAGTTGAATATAGTACGTGATATGCTATTTTGTAAAGCAGGAAGTATGCTTTGTTGCTGTTTTACATGCTATAGTATTTGTTTATTGATCTCCATGCAGGTTGAAAAGGCTCACAAAGCTGATCTTCATTGTGTTGATTGTGAATGATGCAAATCTTATTTTTTATGGGTACTTTTTGATCTTCGGTCAAGTGGACAAATAAATTCTAGTTGCTTAAAAACATTGGTCATAATGCAGTGGAACAACTTTGCTGAATATGATATTGTATTGAGTGACTCATAATTTGCTGTTACTTTGATTGTATGTATGAATTATTATTGTATTTGGAGTTTTGTTATGGGATTGAATAAAGCCTGCATTTTTTTCAGATCTACCTAGCATTTGCATGTTTGACCGTCGAAAACTTAGTTCTAGAGGAATCAGATCCCACGTCCAGATATTCAAAGGCCGTAGGGATAATATCCTCTGTGTCCACGTGCCAGACATTGTACACACGAGTGTTTAAATGATATATTATGGTTGAACAAATTCATGATAAAACACGCAGTGAATAATGACATGGAGCATTGCGTAGGTAGCAATCTCAGGAACCTTAATTTGGCCCACTGCAGATGACTCGGCCTTAACCAAGAAGTCCACCAACATCATCTCCCCAAGACTGTCCTTCCTAATAAGACTGCTCTACCAAAGAACAATCAGCCCGAATTTGGGCACCAACAATGGCCCGAAACAATGGCTATCAACCCCCTTAGTAATATCAATCACACACTCATAAATATTGTGGAACACATTATTATTTTTCTTAGTCTCTTACTATTCTTATTTATAAATCTTATAAATTTGCCAAACGGGGGCTAATTTTTAACACATTCATTTTCTAGTGCTGTCAACTTTCTTTCTTGTTGCACTTTTATCAGAAATTTCTTCATATTTTTCTAGTGATATTGTTTTCTAGTATATTTCACTCATTTTTCTTTCAGGCTATCCTCATGGGACTGATCAAGTATGGGAAAGGAGACTAGAGGAGCATCTCAAGGCATTATGTTCCCCAACTCAAGTTGCTAGCCATGCATAGAAATACTTTCGACGACAAAACAATTTGACTCCAATGGACAAACGTCGACCCAGTATCCATGACATTTAGTGTGCCAATCCGACCACCTTTGATTCCATGCCTCCAATCAATACCATCTATATTAATAATATCCCAGACGTGGAAATTTATAGTAACAAAATTGAACCCAATTTTCAATGGGGAGTTTGATGATTTTAGAAATGTTCGTAACCCTATGTGTCCCCCAAACAAGTCCTCATCACTTACAGTTTTGGTACACAAGCTGTTATTTCTCTAGTTAAACTCAAAACACAAATAGTGGCCCTTTTATAGTATGATAATTGTTAAATGATTCCACGTTCTTCTCGCTGTGATAATTTATACATGGTAATTGCTTTTTTTGCAATATTTGTTGTATGATGCCAAATTTATCTTATTTAAATATAATTACATAGCAGATCATTGATTTTTACAACAATTACACTAAACTATAACTGCATAAATTGATTTTTCAGCAATTCACTGTAATGAGGGAGATCTTTGCTTTGATGATATGTTTAGCAAAACAAAAAAGCCATTTTCCCTTCCTTTTCTGCAACCATCATGTTTATTGTCTCATCATAAACTAATGATTTTTCACAACCATAAATGCCTTTATTAATTTTAGTTCCATCTTTAATATGAATCTTTCTTTGAGATGAAAAACTGTTTAATAGAATGTAACAATGCCTGTTGATGCGAAGGTGAGGTTCCATGTTTAATATGAATCTCTCTTTAAGATGAAAAAGTGTATATTAGAATGTAACAATGCCTACTGATGTGAAGGTGAGGTTCATGGACTCAGAAGGTCCCAAATATAAAGAAAAAAATGATTGAAACATTTGCTTGCATTGCTCCAAAGTGATTTCTTTGCTTCAGCGTATATGAACTGATTTTCACTGTGTCCAGGAAAAGAAAAAACACTTTTCCAGCTGTTTCTGCAAATGATCATGTTTCTCCATATATGGCTAAGAAAATTCATTTTTCATATTCTTTTTACTGTAAAAGCAACCAAATAGATAAGATGCTCCTGAGGCTTAGTAAATATATGTTGGTTTGTACTTCCTTAGATCATGTTTTGGCTTCCTTTGCTACAAATGTAAAATCATAAATGAAATGTTATGACTTCCACTTTCCGAATTTCTTGATTTTATAGTGGATATCTACAAAACAATTTGGCTTTCATGGGTTCCGATGCATAGGGTCGAAAACCATGAAAGTTCATACATTTTTCTTAAATGCATACATTGTTCTAAAAAAAGCACCTAGATGGTGAAGTTTGGCCTGTCTTCATAGCCGTGCTTTATACTCTTTTACCTCCAGGCTTAGCTTAGGTCCACTTAGGTTCATAATACCTCTAGGGTTATCATTAAAGTTATATGTTTGTTAATATGATTTGACAAGGAGTCATTGCTATTACACAACTATATCACTTATTTCTAGTTTCATTCTCTATCTCGTTTTCTTGAAGGAAATAAGAATAATCCATTCATTTTCAAATAACAATATCTGAATGACATGGGTGCTAAGGCCCATCCCGAAAGAATTTTAGTTATAATTCACAACCCTGGCAACAAAGGTTGTATCTTCCGAAACATAACTAATCTAGCTTTTGTTTTCCTGTACACGGCCGTCCTGCACACGGCCGTCCTGCATATAAGGCATACAACATATCTATACATTTCATTTTTTGGTTCATGCCCTTATGCTATTTTTGTTGGAAATGGTTTTAATTGAGCATCATTGAGCTTAAAATTAAGTGGGACCCAAACTTTAAATTTAATAGGATCAAACATATTCATATTATACTTTGCGAGATTATATAACATGATATATGTACTTATCAAAAACCACTAAGTAATGAATTAAATATTTGAATCCAAATTTATCCATGTGAAACATGGAATACTAGTTAAGAATTTTGATTAAATGTCTTTTGGACACCTTTCTCCTAAGTAAGAAAACTAGTCCAAAAATGTTTGGTTCATAAGTCTTGAGTTTGGTCTTTGGGTTTGGACCCTAAAGAGCAAAGACCTAGATACTTGTGGTTTCGATCAACATGTATGTGCACCACCACCAACGTGTGTCTCGGCAGGGGCTCGAATTGGGTGTGGAACCGAAAATTTACTTGGATTTTATATCTATGTTTTGTAGACCAAATTGTAATTAATTAAATTCTTTGGGTACATGATGAAATCATTTTCGATGGCTTTAAAATTTGAACCTTTAACCTTTTTTAGTGGGTTTTTTTTTTTTTTTTGGGAATGAACAAAAGTTTTTTTGAGGCATGTTGCATTTTTTATATTGCAAGTGTATAATATCGTAACAAGAAGTATAGTGGACCCTTGGGTCTGGATATCGTTCCCATTAAGACTATACTTTAATACTTAATCTAATTTTTCTAACTCCTATTTGACAAAAGCGAGTAAATAATTATGATGGTTGTGATTATTTTTAACTAATTGAAAATATAAAATGATTCCAAACAAGAGATAATTGGAAATTCAAATATGTGATGAATATTAGAGCATAACAATTTCATCTATTGATCACATTTATTCTTAATTCAAGATTCATAACCTAATGTATTGTCCGATCAAATTCTTCTATTATATTCAGTTTACCTCTCTCGAGTTCTCAATTAGTCTATTTAACTAATTAAATTCCACATCTTTATGCGAATCAACTTTAATTAAATGAAACACTAGTTCTAAGAATTTATTCATATTATGATCGCAATAATTTGTATATGTATTTCTACACGTTATACTAATTTACCGGATTTCATTATATGGTCTAAATCTCAAACTCACCCCTCGATTCGTAAAAGACTCACATAATCGTCAAATCTTTGATCATGTAATTTAACACATTAAACTCATAATAAAACCAACGCATAAATAAATCAATCACAGAAATCTTGAATAGAAAAATAAAAAATCACAAGTCGACTACATTGTTTTCCCTAATATAAAAATTAGTTATTCATAGTGTAAAAATAAAAACATGCAAAAGTGGAAAGATATCATCAAAAATTGACGAAACGTGGTGTTTGCAGTTTTGTTTCCTTGTTCTCTTCTTTTTTTTCCTTCTTCTTTTCTGCCCTTTTTTTCTTCCTCTGACTTTTCCATTTCCTTTTTTTTCTCTCTTTCTATATATATATATAGGTTTAATTTGGGCATCCCATTAAAATTTTCAATGGAAATCTATTAAGGCCCATTTAACTCGAACCCATTTAATGTAATATTTCTCTCCAATGTTTCCTCTTTGAATTTTGCCATTTTTCGCCATTTTTGCATTCTTTTATCTAATTCTTCACAGAAAGTTTTACCTACAAAACACGTAGAATTTAATCCAAAAGACAATAAAATATCATGATTTAGGACCACGAATAAGTGTATAAACTACACTTATCACACCCCCAAACTTGAATCTTTGTTTGTCCTCAAACAAAACTAAAACCTAACAAACACATAAACATGCCATGCTAATTACCTAATTGGTGGCTAGTCAATCAAGTAAAGCAATAAAATTTAGCTAGCTAACCTGTCTTTTTATCTCGGGTTTGAAATCATGATAACAAATCTATGAAGAGCTTCAAAATCACAATACAAAAATTAAAATTCACTTTTCCAGTGTAAAATCGACACGTGTGTAAAGAATTGAGAATAACATTATTAATTTATATGTTGTTTCAATTCCCGACCCTCAATTGTCAAATATATTTTTTCATCACTCATAAGATTCACACACCCCCAAACTTATTCTTTTTACTCTTTTCCAGTGTGTGAACTAATGTTTGATTCTTTTTTACTATCCTCGTCTCTCTAGTTTGGCAAAATTTCACCAATTGTAATACAACATTTCAATAAACAAGGATTCTCCATTAAATTTGATTGCTTCAATCTTTAGGACTTAACTAGACTAACAATTTCTTATCAAGAGTTAAACAAGTGTTGGGACTTAAACAAGGCATTTGGTGCGTCTTATAATTCATACACTTGCTTTTTCTGAATTTGTTTTTCATATGAGTAATTTTTTTCTTTATTTGAGGCTTTCTCTCATTTAAGCTTTCAAAATGACCTATGTAACAAGCTTTCAGTTGATGACTCCCAAGTCAGATGACCATAGGACACTAGGATTTAAAAATCCTTACATGCTTAATTGCTCGACTCATAGAGGCTACGAAGAGAAATTTTGTAATAAAATATTTTTTATGCCTTGATTAGTGAAATGTCCCACATTTTGTAACACCAATTCAAGTAAAATGACCTCTAACTT
>CAIGRP010020671.1:0-17955 GCA_903798385.1 Fraxinus cuspidata | reverse complement strand
CCATCAAACCAAATTAATCATAGTTATTGACAACATACTAAAGTAATAACACTGAAATAAAATCTCAAGAAACAGTCAAAAGTCATAAGGGTATATATGAGGTTATATAAACATCAAGGTCTCACACAATGATGAAGCAATAATTCATTCACTTATTTACATAAATTGGTCGTAAAAGCACTTTTGATATGAAATACGCGCTACGATGTTTTCTCTCATTCTTAGGGTGTATGTCATATCCTTTATAAACAAATAACATTGTACAGATCCTAGTTCAAGTATTCTCTGATACCTAACTTGAGTTCTCATTACGTTCATTCATCTAAGCAATATCAAATCAAGAACTCAATTTGGCTACTAAACAGGTTTAATGGATTAGCAAAATGCATTTCAATTACTTGTTGCAATCTCGACTTGATATCTCATTAAGGCGACTAGATCATGTACACAACATGATCATTATGTCTTATCTCAACACACTCCAAAATGTTTTAAGGCGATTGCACATGTGATTGAGTCAATCTCAACCTGTTGACATATTTTATATGTGGATGCAAAATATAATCATAATTCAACAATAGATTACACATGAACTCAAAATTATTCATCTATAGGCACATAAAAACTCAATCAAGAGTTTTCTGATACACTATGTATCATATTCTACGTAATTTTAGAGATTCGATATTACCAACAAATATATTCTAAACATCTTTAGAGTATGATGATTATAGACCATTATTTATGTAGATATATTGCAAAGACACTTTCTTTGCTAATGTTTCTCACAGAAATATTATTGAGTGTTTGGTTCCATCATGATATTTGAGATCCTTAACATATTAGATAATTGCATAACTATCACAGATCTCATATTCATAACTAGTATCANTCACAGAAATATTATTGAGTGTTTGGTTCCATCATGATATTTGAGATCCTTAACATATTAGATAATTGCATAACTATCACAGATCTCATATTCATAACTAGTATCATTAGATGCCCAATACATCTATACCAAACAATTTCTTCAATCTTCAAGATATATATAACAAGATAAACTTCTTGCTACTCTATATAGCAAGATTGCATAAGTCTAATAACTATTTGTGCTCGACTAACTCTTATCTTTAGTCGATATTTGTTATCTATTCCAATCACAAGTTATTCCTTTGACAACAAATAGAATAATTGATAGCAGCATTCTTCGGGTTTTGACAATATCCTTTCTAAGGATAACATCGATACCTACTGACTAGATCCATGACATGACAAATATTAAGGTAAGTATACAACATAGCAAACTTCTAATTCTTAATCGCACATCTTTTAACTCACACAGTGGATAGGTTCAATAGAGGAAATTGACACTTCAATTCGTAAGTCACTTTGACCTTCAAAGTTCACATCCACTGAAATGAAACTAGTTTGAACTTACTACTCACCAAAAACAAAAAAAAAAAAAAACCATTGTGACCAACAGAAAAAAAAAATTGTTAACACTATGTTAACCATCTTAACTCAGTCACATTTGAGGAAAAAAAATCATTTATAATGGAACATAACAATTCAAATGCTCAAGTACCAGAATCTACTTTTTCGTACTTGAAGGAGTTCTTGATCTTTATTCTCCAAAGTAGTCTGACCTATATCTTTAATGACATGATTGATGCTATCTAAAACATCATATTCTTCTAACTGAAAAACTTGTTATGCTAAATGTTATCGCATTTAGCTTGTCACATTTATTAAGATCAACAACTATAAATTTTGATGCCATGATCTATCAAATTTTAGAGATATTTTATTCTCAATCAATGCCCATTTATGCACACATTTCATTTTGCATTAATGCAAATTAACATATACTATAGTTCAACACTAGGCACAGACTCAAAAGTTCATTATGTTCTCAATCATTGTCCGCAATCCTATTATTTCACTATCATAAACTTAATTTCATAACGCAAAATTCCATGAGTTATAAGCAAGAATTACATTAATTCTTCGAATTTGAGAACTCACACTCAGTTGGTGAATCAAATAGTTCTAGGTAAGATTTTATTTAAATCTTCTAATCATCGAACTATCACTCAACTAACAATCAATAGGTGTAAGTAAGATTCACACTAGTCTTCTAACCTTAGCATTCATTACAATTCACGAATTAATAGATATCATGCAATTTAATAAGATAATTCCATAATATGCAATAAAAGTATAAACATGCACATTTATCCAATTATGACATATACCATGATATCATAAATTAATTCTTCCATAAAATAATTCTAAATATAATCGAACAATAAAACTCACAGCATTTAAGTTTTATTATAAAGACTCTCAACATCAGTTTAATAACTGTTGCAACACAGTCCCGATAAATGGAAAGTGATATCAGAATTCTCATATTCTGCTTATCACAAAAAAAAATTTCCCATAAATATTTACATGTTTCATTAGGTTATGTTCCAGATCTATTTATTAATTTCGATAAGCACATAACTTTTCAATAAATTCTATAGCCTCTGTTTTTTCGAACCTTCCCTTTAATGATGCTATAAGTACGTAAAAATCCAGTAATATCTGATCAAGCACGAAAATTGAAAACAAATTATAATGGATCACATAACATAATCAAAGACCAACACAACTCATGAATGTATATTAAAAACATGGTATTTTAAATACTTTTAGAGTTTTTTTTTAAAGAGCACTTCAAAAAATAGCCCCCACAAGCCAAATATCATCTAATGAATATTCTTGATTAAGAAAAATAAAATCAGAATTTACTAAAGTAAAAAAAAAGTTTTAACTATCCAACATTAATTTACTTATACTGAAAAAATCAAAAATAATTCAAGGACCAATCTACAATTTTAGAATTAAAATCGAGTTCCTCACACATCATCACTTGCAGGACGAATATGCAATAATTTTCTTAAATTAGTAAAAAAATAAATAGTGCGTTAACGCCACAACGCTGTTTTCGGAAAAAAACTTTTCAATTGATCATCCTAACTAATTTCAACGTTCTGAGTTCATTTGTATAGTCAGATTTTACAAAATTAATGTTTAAGGCCACGTTTGGTACATTAGCATATCTGCTAGAGAGTCAATGACATAAAAAAAATACAAAATTTTCAGATTTTCAACCAAACTTCGAAAAATCATTTCTTCATTTTAAGACCCAAATTAATGATCTTTATATCATTGAAAATATCTTGAGAAGATATATCCAACCATACTAAATGCAGAGCATAAAATATAGTGTAGAAGAAGTTATTATGTGATGAACTTTAAGATTTTATCAATCTTCTTGCAAAAAATCAGATTTATATCCAAATTTCGGGAGGCCCTAACTTCTTCATTTCAAGGGCAAAATTAATGATCTTCATATCATTAGAAAGGTCTTGAGAAGATATATCAAATAATACCAAATGAGAAGTATGAAACATAGTGTAAAAAAAGTTGTTTTGTGATGAAGTTTCGGATTTTACCAATCTTTTTGCAAAAATCAGATTTACATCCAAATTTCTTCAAGCCATAATTTCTTCATTTCAAGACGAAAATGAATGGTATTTATATTGTTAGAAAAAAATTGAGAAGATCTATCCATCCCTACCAAATGAAAAGCATGACACACGGTGTAAAAGAAGTTGTTATGTGATGAAGTTTCGAATTTTATCGTTCTTTATGTAAAAATTCAGATTTGCATCTGAATTTCAAAACCTCATAAATTTTTCGTTTTAACTCCAAACTTTAAGTTGTTTATATGGTTGGAGAGCTCATTAAAATACCTTTCTAACAATATTAATTTTACTTCATAATTATTAATGTATTGAAAGCAGTAAATTATCAAAAGATGTCATTAAAGACCACATAATATTTCAAAACTTTACATATAAAATTAATATCTCAATTGTATCATGTAATTGCATATTTAAGCATGTATTACAGTAAGGAATTCAACTTTATTGCTCTGATACTTAATATCTCAATTGTATCATGTAATTGCATATTTAAGCATGTATTACAGTAAGGAATTCAACTTTATTGCTCTGATACCAATGAAGTAATTTGCAGTATACTTTAACATGAGTTTCGGATCAAGATGCTTACTTGAAATGATGAATTCCAAGATCTTTTGAATGATTAAATCACCTTGCTTTCTAAAACTCCAAATCTACAATTTTCTTGCACTCCAATGATCTCAACCCTGATCACCATGGAAGTGGATTATTAGCCACAACCTATGTGCCAATTTTTGTGCGTTTTCATGCTAATATAGTGGTTCTAGGTGCCTTTCAATTTTGATGATACTTTTCGTACGAATTTTCACCATTTTTCTACCATCTTTTTTCTCTCCATTGCTAGAAAAAAAATAATAAAAAATTAGAGGTCTTATGAGAGTTATTAGAGGTTATGAAGAGTTGTGAATTTGAATTCCAAATTCAAATAACTCCCTCCAAGCCTTTTGATGTCTTGTGGGTCGGGTCACCTCACATGGGCGACCCATGATCCATATTTTCTAACACTTTCCTTGACAATCATTCCCGGTACAACCGAATTTATCCATTGAAAGCCAATTCAAAACCCTTATGGAAATAAAACTCAACGCCAAATTCAAAATCATCCAGTCAGACTGGGATGGTGTATACAGATCGTTTGAGACCTTTCTAAAATAGCATGGAGTTCCCTCCCAACATCCCTATCCACATGCCTACGAACAAAATGGAAGGGCTAAACGGAAGCACAGACATAATTCGAGTTCAGGCTTACTCTCCTAGCTTAAAAACACATGCCTTCAATATCCTGGTGGGAAAGGTTTCAAATATCTATTTTACCTTATTGATATATTTCCTATACCAACTCTTCATTCCAAATCTTCATGAAAAATGATATATCACAAACTCTCACATTACAATTTTCTAAAAACCTTTGGTTGTGCATCATATCCTAACCTTAGACCTTTGCAAACTTATAAGTTGGAGTTTCAAGCTAAGAAACATGTATTCATAGGGTACAGTGATAGTCATAAGGGTATAAATGTCTTGATCCATGTGGACGGATTTATTTATCTTGTCATGTTGTATTCAAATAGTTTGATTTCCCTTTCAGTCTGGGATTTCCCCAAAAGGCCACGTTTCCATCATTTCTGCTAGTATTCCATTTTCTAAACAATTTTCCTTTACCTCCATATTACATTACCAACAAGAAATTTGCTCCTCATTTAAGTTCAACTTCAACAAATGGAGACCAATCTACTGCATCTTCAAACTATGCTCCAGCAGTAATCCCCGAAAGCAACAAGTACCCAACCCACTTGATATTCTACGAGTTCAGATATTGCCTCCGAATCCTCAACCTTTTCTCTCTCCTCTGCCTCTTCCCTATCCACTAGCCCAACCTTTACACCATAAGAGTTCAGTCCCCTTTTTTAGACCTAAACAACAATACATTCCCCTCTCACACATCCCCAACCCATTCTTCCTCCACCATACCCTTATGCAATGCAAAGTCGATCTAAAAGTGGAATTTTTAAGCCCAAAACATACTCTGCTTCTGCCTCTAAACATCCCAATAGCTCTCACTCCCTACCATTAGAACCAACATCAGTTCAAGATGCCTTCACCACTCATGTGTGGACACAAGCAATGCTTGATGAGTATCAAGCTTTTCTAAAAAACAACACTTGGGATCTTGTCTCGTTCTCTCCAAATTCAATCTGATGGTAATAAATGGGTTTTCAAACTCAAATATGATGGCACAATTCTTAGACATAAAAGTCAAGCTTTTTGCTAAGGATTTTCACCAAAATCTTGGCATATATATTATACAGAAACATTTAGTTATGCAGTCAAGCCTCAACAATCATAGTAGTCCTTGCCATATCTAGCCAGTTCATCAACTCGATGTCAACAATGCTTTTCTTAATGGTTCTCTCGAAAACCCCATTTTCATGCCTCAACCTAAAGGATTTTTTCCCCATCCAAACCAACTCATGCTATCACCTTAAGAAAAGCTCTTATGACTTAATACAAACTCCAAGGGCTTGGTTTCACAAACTCCGCTTGACATTACCTCAATGGGGCTTCCAAAAGACTAAATTTGATACTCACTGGTCTTTTCTTTCTTGTATCTGTTGATGACATACTACTGACCGAAAGTTCCCTTAATTTTATTCACCAATTTGTTACATCTAGCTACTGAGGCTCTAGTCAAAGTGCAACGTCGCAGTCCACATGAAAAGAAAAGTCAACAGAAACCCAATTAGTCAAAAATAAAGTAGTCAAACAAAGACTGAAGCTCATGTGCCAAAGCACTGCCTAAATGGCTGAAGCTCCTAAGCTGAAGCGTTGTGTAATAAATCAGAGAAGAACTAAAGCTCTTCACGTAGAAGACCACCAATTCGAACTTCCTCCTTTCGAAGCCCTCAGTTCATCCAAGCTAAAACTGTCTCTTACAAGATTTGTAGACAATCTTTAGGAATGATTGATGTAATATTTATAATTAAGAATGTAAGACAAAGGCTGAAACTCGTGTGCCAAAGCGTTGCATAAATGGCTGAAGCTCCTAAATCGAAGCGCTGCGTAAGAAATCAAAGAAGAACCGAAACTTTTCACGCAGAAGACCACCTATACAAAGCCTCTCCCTTCCAAAGCCCTCAGTTCATCCAAGCTGAAGTTGTTTCTTACAAGATTTGTAGACAATCTTTAGGAATGACTGATGTAACATTTGTAATAAAGAATGTCGGCATGTCAGCTTAATGCATAGGGTGGGTGACTTGTTGTCAATATATTTATTGTATGATAGACATAGTGATGTAAGGCTTTAGTCAAGAAAATGAGGCCACGTGATTCTAATCCAATGGACATCAGTCGGCTAGAACACTATAAATATGTGATCTTTATAAATTGTATGGGTTTTTGGATGGTCATTTGAATGCTGATTCCAATTTACAAGAAAACTCTCAAGAAACTTTCTTGCTTGTTCTATATCTGTTAGTTTCATCTTAGGTTATTTACACTTTGTCGGTGATTATTTGTTAACGCAATCATCTTAGTCACTACCATCGTGTTCAAATACTTTTGTCTTGCACCGTAAAGTATCTCTTATGTTCAAAGTGCTCACCTTTTCTGTCTGGTTCTCCAGTCAAAACATGCTTGAGTTGGTGTGAGTGGGCCCAATATCTGTTGTTCACGTTGACGTCACATTTTTCGGGATTAAAAAATTAGCGCCATCTGTTGAAATCCACACATTTGATCATGAAAATCCTGAGAGAAAAAGCTAGTTGGAGGCTATTCTTACTGTGAAGTGATTTTCAAACCTTTGAAAAAAATGAGTGTTATTGAAGAAAGAACCGTTGAGAAAATCCAAGATAAACTGTTTGATTGGAAGCCAGTCTAGTCCTTGAAAAAAAGGAATATCATTTGTCCAGAATAAGCTTACCACCATAGGTTCAAACAATGAAGGATCTTCACCTAGAAGGGCTAGGAAACACCTTGAAAAAGGGGAACCATTGCATGCTATCTCTGCTGCTCACCATAGATCTTACCAACCTTATAGACAACGTGTGTCTAGGATAGCTGTCAAGCTCACTAGAGAGATGGCCGCAAATATGAGAGATATAACCCAGTAGAACATAGCTAGGCATGAACTGTTGAGGAGCATGCAGGGCCAACGAGGATACCCAGTTCTTCCATATGCAGTCAAAGGAAATGCATTACATGAACCTTCACAAGAAAAATACTACCGCGGTGAAGAGGAGGTCTAAAGCCAAATGGCTAATTACCCATATCACGGAAGGGGAAAAGCTCCACATGAAAGGGAAGTTGGGGATGATACATCCACCAACTACGCTGTAAATCGACCTACTAAGGCATATGCAACTTTCCTCCAAACTATGACCTGAAGAACTTGCCCTAGAAGTTGGTAAGTATCTTTGACAAGCTGAGCCCAAGGTTTCCTAGAAATAGGCATGCTTAACCATCCCCTACACCTAGAAATAGGCAGTAGGAACATCCTCAATTTGAAAGAAAAAACGAGCTGGGTTATAAGGAAGTGCCTCGGATTCCTCCCCCTAAATAGGCGTGAGAAGAGAGCGGAATAGGCCAGGAGTTAAGCAGGGCCTTCCTAACCACCTCCAGAAACTCAGGTTGGGGAAGATGAAGATTCAGATAGTCCACAAAGGTTTTACGATCTTGATGACGATGATGACAACCTGCTATTTACACAAAGAATTAGGAATGCCCAAGTATTGAACTATTTTACGCTTCCTAAGATTCCCAAGTATGATGGAAGAGGTGACTCTACGAAGCATCTTAATAGCTTCAAGACTCATATAGTTTGAGATAAGCCACCACGCCATGAAATGTAGAGAGTTCCATTTAACCCTAGAAGGAGCATCTGAAATATGGTACACTAGACTTTCGGGAAGAAGCATTTGAAGTTGGCCAAACTTCAAGAAAACCTTCGTTAAGCACTTTGCAACCAGCAAAGAAAGTGAATGGCCGATACAATGCTTACAAGACATGAGATATGAGACAGCAACAGGACGAGTCATTGAAAAGCTTCATGTCTCATTCCATTGATGAGATGACCTATTGTGTACAAGCTATAGATAGCGAAGCTTTGACAACCCTAAGAGGAGGACTAGACATGAACTCTGTCTTCTGGAAAGGTGTGCAAAATAAAGATCCTACCATTTTAACGCTTTACTGAAAATGATAAGGCAAAAGATTATCGATGAAGAATTGAGAGATCATAGGAATAGGGCAAACCAAGGACTCGAACCTCCTCAAATGCAACGAGGAAGAGGCCCAACCTCACACTTGATGGACTACCAGATCGAACATTCAACCTCCATCAATCTAGGACAAGAATTGAGTGCATTAACATTAAGAGCAGTGCCTACCTTAACTTATGAGGAATTGAATCCTAGTACTGAAACGTACCAAGGCATACCTTACCAACGATTCGCCCAAACAGTGAGAGGTAGGGGATGAGGTGCTGAACTTAAAGGGATGAAGTGCCGATCTATTGTACATATCACAACTTCTCTAGCCACAACACTGGTGGCTATAGAGATATTGCAATGCACCCTCAGAATAACAACAATGGAGTAATATACACCTTCAAAGAGATACTCTTCCTAGGTAAAGCCAACAACCCAGGAATGATGAGCTGAGATGCCACAATAGTGACAACATCTCTCGAATGAGAGACAGTGATAGGGAGAGACCCAGGACGGTCAAAGGTAGAGAAGAAGCCCTCAACTAATATTGGTCATAAACCCATCAGAGAAATTGACACAATTTTTGGAGGCCTGTATATTGGGGAAGAATCTAGAAACTTCCAAAGAAACTATGCAAGGGACCTTCCCGTGGTGAGCTTCATAGTAAACAACAATCGACCCTTCTCCGAGAGAAGGGCTCAACCTATCACCTTCTCCCAAGACGACTCAGTTCGTGTGAATTATCTACATTTTGATGCCTTAAAGGTGAGGGCCGTTGTAGCTCGCAATAGCCTAAAAAGGATGCTAGTGGATAACAGAAGCTTTGTCAACACAATCTTTGGAGCTAGATTTGATAAAATGAAAGTTGAGAGTTGGCCTTAATGACTTTTCCCTTGTATGGCTTCACTGGCGATAGCATTGTCCCAAGGGGTAGAATCACTCTAGAAATAGATATGGGAACAGAACCCTTAACTACTCATCATTTCATGGAATTTCTGGGGGTGGTGAACTGTTCCACCTACCAGTGAGTACTTAGAAGGTCGGCAATGAAGGAATTATTTATCGTTACATCCATTCACCATTTATGTGTGAAATTCCCAACGAAAAATGGTATCGCCACAATCAGAGGCGATCAGAGAAGTACAAGGGTTTGCTATTCAAATTCACTTAGGTAAGTAGAACCCAGAAGTGTCAATGTAATCCTGACATACGTTGACATGGATGATTTCTCTGAATAAGGGCAAAATCCTGAACAAGGGAGAGATGTCGAAATAATGGACGCCTTTGAAGAAGATGCAGTCATTTGAGTCATAAATACCTCTAATGAAGAGCTTGTCCTAGAAATGCAAATATCCTCTAAAGAAGGGCGAGTTGCTGAAGAAGCAGCTAATTTGGAAGAACTGGACCTTTGCATCATCGATTGCGAGCCTCAAACAGCCTTAATAAAGAAATTGGAGAGTTTCCAAGTCGATCTCCAAGATCCCTCCAAATGCCTATAGGTTGGAAAAGATTTGCCACTAGAGGCCAAGGAAAAGCTGAAAAACTTCTTGCACCAAAACTGTACGTCTTCTCTTGGAAGTTTGAAGACATGGTTGGCATTGATCCAAAAATCAGTTGCCACTACTTGAAAATCGATCCTAAGGCTACGCTCACAGACAGAAAAGAAGAGCACTCAATCCAATGAGATATGCAGCCTTAAGAGACGAAGTAAAAAAGTTGATCGACAATCGTTTTTCCGGGAATCGATGTATCCGAAGTAGGTCTCTAACCCTATCGTGGTTAAAAAGTACAATGGCAAGTGGGGAGTCTATGTGGATTTCTTTAGCTTAAATCAAGCTTACCCTAAGGAAAACTTTCCACTTTCTCAGGTAGAGAACCTAGTGGAGTACGACTAGACACGAATTGCTTAACTCCAGGTACAAGAAGATTCTGACGTTCCCCTCTGTTGAAAAGCATACATCCTTCATAACGGACAAGGGTCTTTATTGCTATAAGGTCATGCCATTTGGATGTTCGCTGACTTTATTGGAAAGATAATGGAGGCATGAGTCGATGATATGCTGGTGAAAAGCTTGAAGGCAAAGGATTATGTCAAGCACCTCGACGAAACTTTCCAAATATTGCGAAGGTACATGATGAGGCTTGATCCCCTTGAAATGCCTTTGGAGTTGCTTCTGGAAATTTTTAGGCTACATGGTCAATCAAAAAGGCATTGAAACCAACTTGAAGAAGATCAAAGCCTTGATTGAAATGAGGTCACCTCAGAAACCAAAAGAGGTGTACAGCCTCACTGGATGTGAAGTTGCTTTGAACCGCTTTGTCTCGATGACAATGGATAAATGCTTATCCTTTTTTCAAGATTTTGAAGAGAGGAAGTAAGTTTCAGTTAACCGATGAATGCGAGGTAGCCATGCAAGAGCTGAAGAAGTACTTGGGACAGGCTCCCCTAGTCTCCAAACCTAAGGCTAATGAACCACTATGGCTATAACTAGCAATAACCCCCGACGTAATCACTTCAATTCTCGTAAGATAGGAAGGTGATCACCAGTTGCCCGTATATTATATAAGCAAAGCACTTTTGACAGCAAAGACTCGCTATCCATACATGGAGAAGCTAGCACTCTACTTGGTGATGACTTCCCAAAAATTGAGGCCACGTTTCCAGGTCCACACCATATGCGTGATGACTAACTTCCCTCTTAAGCAAGTACTACAGAAGCCCGATGCTTTGGAAAGGTTACTAAAATGGGCTATGGAACTTAATGAGTTTGATATTGTGTTCAAACCAAAGGTCATTGTTAAAGAACAAGTCTTAGCAGATTTTGTGGCAGAATTCACCCCTGTTCCTGAAATGGAAGACGTGATGGACCCCGTCGAACCCCCTACTTAAAACGTTTTTGTTGATGGCTCCTCAAGAAATAATGGATTAGGAGCAGGAGTGGTCCTGGTTAGTCTAGAAGGACATAAGCTTAATTGTACCGTAATGTTCGATTTCAAGGCCACAAACAACGTAGTAGAATATGAGGCCCTCCTAACTAGCCTCAAATTGGCCAGAGAAATACAAAGAGACTGGTGATCAATAGCGACTCCCAACTGGTAGTTAGCCAGGTTCATGGCAATTTTTCAGCCAGAGATAAGTCCATGGTTTCTTATCTGAAATTGGTCGTGAAGCTTATTCCAAATTTTGAAAATTTTGAATTAGTACAAATCCCACGTTCAGAGAATGCTCATGCTGACGCTCATTCAAAATTGGCCACCAGTAAAGATTCTGAACTGCTCACTGTGGTGTCCTTTGAACACTTTCCTAGACCCTCTACTGCGACAGGTAAAGAGATGATGTGGGTCAAAGATATCCCACTATAGATGAAATCAATAATAGGATTCCTCAAAGACCAAGTATTACCTTCTGAAAAAAAGGAGTCATGGAAGCTTAGAAGAAGAGCTGCTCATTTCGTTTTTCAAGATGATGTACTATACAAATGGGGTTTCTCTTTGCCCTCACTCCAGTGCATATGGGGAGAGCAAGTCATCTATGTGCTCCGATAAATTCACGAAGGGTACATAGCAACCACTCAGGAGGATGGTCCTTAACGCAAAAGTTGTTATAACAAGGATATTATTGACCCACATTGAAAAATGAAGTACAACAGTTTGTAAAGAGATCCGACAAATGTCAACACTTCATGATCATTTAGACGCAGCCTTCCCAGGAACTAAGCATTGTTTTAGCCCTTTACCATTTACCAAATGGGTGATTGATCTTATACGCCCCCTATCTAGAGGGAGGGGCAATTCCAGTTTCACAATTGTCGTTATTGATTACTTTACAAAATGGGTAGAAGGCGAACCCCTTTCCAAAATCAATGAAACAATTACTTCAAAATTCCTATGGAAAAAAATCATTTGTAGGTTCAAAATTCCCCGTACAATTTCTCAAATAATGGGCGACAATTTGACAATAAGAATGTCAAAAACTTATGTAAGGAGCTGGGCATCAGGAAACATTTCTCCACCCCCACATCACCCTGAGGCTAACGAGCAAGTGAAAGCTGTTAATAAGACTATCAAATACACGCTGAAGAGAAAGTTAGATGCTTCTAAAGGGGTCTGGGTCATCGAACTACCTCAAGTCCATGGGCAATCCGAACTACAAGCAGAATGGCTACAAGAGAAACTCCTTTCTATATAGCTTATGGAGTCGAGGCTATGAGCCCAGTTGAAGTAGGTCCGTCATCTCCTCGTCACATTCATTTTAACAAAATATCTAACTACGAGTTAAGAAGATACGAACTAGACCTCCTTGAAGAAATGAGTGATGATTCTCTAGCAAAGTTGGCTATCTACCAATGGAAGATGACTAAGTACTACAATTCTAATGTTAAGAAGAAATCAATTCACTTGAAAGATTTGGTGCTTCGGAGGGTGTTCGTATCTTCTAAAGAGCATGGGGCAGAAACCCTTGGTCCCAATTGGGAAGGCCCCTACTGCATCAAAGAAAAAGTTCGGCATTGGACTTATGAAATTGAGAATATGGATGAAAAGACACATCCTCATTCATAGAATGCGGAAGAATTGTGGAAATATTACCAGTAAAAGTGTAAATATACAATTTGTATAGTTCTTGATTCAAAGAAATTGACTTTTATTAAAGTGTTTGTAAATAAAAATACCTCGTATTGACAAAAGTCAAAGGAAAAGCCTCTGTATAGATGAATCGTCCCTATGTAAAGAAGTGTGGACATTTCGATGAAGAATTGGATCCCAAAATGGATAACCTCCTTACTCGTGAAGTGGACAACACATGTCATTCACAACAAAAGTTGTTAAGTAACCTCAGCATGGGCGAACCGCTTTACCTCATGCTTAGGAAATTTATTAATTTTATTAAGTTACACTTGTTTTCAATTTTATTCAGTCAAGTTTGCAAAAAATAAAAGAAAAAACACCTCCTATTGACAAAAGTAAAAGCAAAGCCTCTGCATAAATGAACTATCCCTATACAGAGAAGCGTGGGCATTTCGAAGAAGAGTTGGATCCCAAACGGGATCACCTCTTTACTCGCGAATTGGATAGCACATGCCCTTAACAACAAACGTTGTTAAGGAAGCCTCAGTATGGGCTAATTGCTCAATGCCATACTTGAAAAAATAAATAAATGGTACACAAACTACCAACACTTGTACAATATTACAAGTTTACAAACTGCAAATAAGTCGAAGTGCAAATAAAGCGCAATAAACAGCCGAAGTATAATGAAGCATCAGATCATACACATGTAGAAAATAAGTTTTGAATAATAAATCGCAAACGAAATACACTGAAGAGCATTACAAACAGTAAACTATGCAAAAATTACATAAAGTAAAAAACAAACAAGTATATGGACAAAAAGAAAATTTTATTCATTGAATAGATATTTACAATTGTGGGCCGAAGCCAATTAAATGAAAAATGTGAAAACTAAAACCTATCAGATAAATAGGTGGGGGAGGGGGCTCAACAAAATGGAATTTTGGCATTGCTTTTCATCAGCATTGTCTTCAATTTCGATCACGTGGCTATCCTCTACCGGAGTTTGAGGTTCTTGTTCTCTCTCTTCCAAAAATTCTGGCTTTAATTCAGAAATATTGAAGGCTTGAGAGTTGACTTCAATCTACTCCACAATCTCGGTATAAGCTTACCTCCATCAGTACTTCGCAAAACTTTGGTGCGACTCCATTAGGTAAAAGTTGGCAATATAATACTTTACAACATCTTCATCGGCTGATTGAGATTTTTGCTTCGTCATCTGTACCTCCTCTAACAAGCCAGTAACCTTACTATTCAGCTCCACCACCTACTACTTCAAAGTAGCATTTTCCTTATTTGCCTTCTCCAATATCTCAACAACCAGTGGGCATTCGAAGTCCCTACCCACTTCTTCATGGAAGCCAATTAGCTTTGGGACAAGTAGACTTCTTTCTTCAAATTTTCTATTTTTGTAATTACCGAAGCGAGCTTAATAGACTCCTAGCCTGCTGCTTCTTTATTACCTCAGCCTTGGCCTTATTGGCTGCTCCTTGGCCTGAGAGGCTTTATTCAAAAATTCTCTATTTTTACTTTGAAGGTTTTTATAAAGGGCTTCATCCTCTATGGTCACCCCAAAGGCCCTCCCTGCTTGGCTGACCATGGTGGCAAGAGGTCCATCGCGTCGCTGGTCTCTACAAATTTTTGCCACATATCCATCCAGAATATGTGAAATATAGACATGGCAGTTTGGACTTCGGGAGGAAGCATGATCAGAACCTCCAAAGCTAATTCATCACTCCGTTGGGAGAGTACAAGTTTTTGGCGGGATGAGTTAGGAATCGTCAACCCGCTCGAAATTCTGGTCCTCTTCGACGACCCCTGCCTAGAAGGTTCCACAACAGTTGGCCTCTTCTGGCCCTCCATTCGTCGCAATTATTGAAGCTACTATCAACTTTTCCCAAATAGGGACTTCGAAACAAAAAGCTGGGCGGGCCATTGACCTACCCTCTCCGATGGCGAAGAAGCAATACTTTTTCTTGGGGACCTTCTCCACAATATTTTTCCCCTTATCCTTCACAGTAGGTCTACATTCTCCTTCTTAGCTGTCAGCCTCCCGAATGATTTTCTCCACTTGGTCCCTCACCTGTTTTGCTGCGACAAATTAGGGATTCAACCATTTCCTCCCATGAGTAGATGTGGCAGCAAGAATTGTGGCCATGTAAGTAGTAAGATCCCTAATCTTCTCAAAGTTTTCTACAAAAATAGAAATAAAGTCAGCAACAGTATTTATACAAAACTACAAAGAATTTGTTGAAAACTGGCATTACCACTTTGGGTCATTAAGCTAAATTCTTCGAAGATTCGTTTGGAAGTAATTAAACAGTCAAACTCACTTCAGCTGAGCTCAAAGCGTTCTACTGACCCTACAAAATATCATAAAAAAGGTCAAGATCAGAATCATGGTTAAGTAATATCAAGTACACGTATAACACTCACAAGCTTCTAAGTAGGAGGTCGGAAAAGGGAGGAACTGTGGCACCCACACATTCCTTCCATTTCCTCTTCATCTAGAACCACATCTCCTTCCATCATTTAATGGAGTAGGAAAGGTCTAAGACAAAGAGAGAATGTGACCCTCCAGACATAAAAAGTACCACCCCTTGGAATCTCCTTTTTCGAAGACCAGGGTTGGAAAATGGTATGGAAGACATTGAGAGGCATATCCTTTCCAAGGGAGGTCTCCTTCCAGAAGAAATAGGTTCTCACTAACTGGGCCCAAGTGTTGGGGACGATCTGGGTGGGAGCCAACCCGTACAACCTCGAAATAGCTCTAAAAAAGGATGAAGAGGCAGGCGGAGCCTCGCCTTAAGAAGGAACTCGCCGACGGTGACACACCCCTGCCTCGGAAAGTAGGCACGCTCATCAGGAGAGGGAGATAGAACTTCAATGTCATATGGTATAAAGTATTTTTCCCTTAAATTTGCTAAATGGGATGCGTTTACAGTTGAAGGAATTTTGGATACCCCCAAGCCATCCCGTCATTTTTCCTACCCCCTGAAGGTAAAGCACTATGTCCAGCCCTAATGGCTCGAACTAGGTTAGATGTCTTGGTTATTGTTACCCTGAAGCTCATGTGCCGAAGCATTGCCTAAATGGCTGAAGCTCCTAAACCGAAGCGCTACGTAAAAAATCAAAGAACCGAAGTTCTTCACGCAAAAACCCACAAATATGAAGCTTTTTCCTTTCAAAACCCTCAGTTCATAAAAGTTGAAGCTGTCTCTTACAAGATTTGTAGACAATCTTTAGAAATGATTGATATAACATTTCTAATAATGAATGTCAGGTGTGTTAGCTTAATGTATAGGATGGCTGACCCGTTATCAGTGTATTTATTATATGATAGACTTAGTGATGTGAGGCTTCAGTCAATGAGATGAGACCATGTGGTTCTGATCCAACAGACACCACGTCGGCCAAAACACTATAAATATGTGGTCTTTATAAATTGTAGGGGCTTTTAGATGGTCTTTTGAATACTCATTGATATAAAAGAAAACACTCAAGAAATACTCTCAAGAATCCTTCTTGCATGTTCTATATCTGTTAGTTTGACATTTGGTTATTTACACTTCGTCGATGATTGTTAGTTAGCACAATCATCTTAGTCACTATCACCGATATTCGAACACTTTTACCTAGCACCATAAAGCATCTCCCGTGTTTAAAGCGCTCCCTTCTTCGTCCGGTTCTCCGGTCAAAACGCGCCGGAACTTGCTTGGGTTGACGTGAATGGGCCAGGTGTCTGTTGTCCATATTGGCTTTCGAGGTCAACACAATTCACTCAAAAAATTCATTCTACCTTTTCGTTAAAAAACTTGGGTCCCATTTATTTTTTTCTTGGCATTGAAGTTCATAAGGACAACATAGTATGTATCTTCCTCAGTCTAAGTATACAATCAATCTTCTTAAACGTATAGATCTTGAGCATCTTAATCCCTCATCCTCCCCTCTATCTAATTCCTGCCAACTTGTATCCATTGATTGGGGAAAACTATCCAACCTCACTGCCCATAGAAACATCATTGGAGCCTTACAGTATTTTTGACTTTCACGAGGACAAACTTGGCCTTCACTGTTAATAAGTTTAGCCAATTTATTTAAGCTCCAACTACTATACATTTGTAAACTGTCAAATGAATGCTTCGATATTTGAAAGGCACTCTAGATTTTAGTCTTCACTCATCCACTACCATTGGGCTTAATGGTTTTTCACATGCTGATGGGGGCATGCTCTCTCAAGGACAGGAAGTCTGTAGTTAGTTATTGCATTTTTTGGTGATTCTATCATTTCTTGGTCTTCCAAGAAACTTGTCATTGCTCGATCTAGGACTGAATCAAATTATAGGGCTCTTACTTGGAGTTAAATGTTTCAATACCCACCCAACTTAGTGTTGTGACATATTACTCATTGAATTTCATAATGCTTTCCATTTACCACTCAACTTTAGGGTATTGCACTCAATCACTCACCAGACAAGATTTTGTTTCTCTTTCAACCTATGTGGATGACAATATTCCTATGTTGCAATTAACTCTATCCAAAACTAAAATCAAATGCCAACGCATTAAATCGCAAATCCCAAACACACCTCAGTTAAATGAAATCAACACGTGTCTATTGAAACTTTTCATGAAACTTAAAC
>CAIGRP010020656.1:0-12951 GCA_903798385.1 Fraxinus cuspidata | reverse complement strand
CTTTATCTACTACAGAAGCTGAGTATGTGGCTGCTACTGAAGCTATAAAAGAGTCTTTGTGGCTTAAAGGTTTGTTGTGTGAACTAAATGAATTGCATGATCATGTTATGGTTTATTGTGATAGTCAAAGTGCTATTCATTTGTGTAAAAATCCCGTTTTTCATGGTATAACCAAATATATAGATGTCGGGATGCATTTCATTAAAGATATAGTTCATAAAGAGTCCATATTATCGAAAATATTCCTACACAATTTAATCTCACAGATATGGGAACAAAGGTGCTTACTTTTACCAAATTTAAATCTTGTTTATAAATTCTAAGAATTGATACTGGTTGAATTTGTGTTTCTGTAGGTGTTGGCCCTCTTGGTGTTGGTGGTTTATGGCATTGGCATCAAGGGGGAGATTTGTTGGAATGTGCCACTTTTGTCATTTACTTTCTAACAAATTGGACAATGATGAAACCATTGGGCTTGGCCCATATTGTTGGAAAATAATAAATGTCCATTGCCCGATAACTTAAAGCCACTGGCCCAAAATCTATCCCAATCCATCCCATTACTAGAGCTGCTCTAGACCGTTGATTGTGGGCTGATCTAATGGCTGATGGTCTATCCTTTATATACCAGCTGAAGCAATGTTTGAGGTGATTTTTCCACTCTTTCTCTCGCGTCCTTGAGAAGTCTCTGGCTGTTCATCTTCTTTCGAAGTTATTTATGTTCTCTTCTCTTTTTCTTAGTGAATTAGTGAGATGTATTTTAACTACTAGTTTTAATCCTTGTAATCCATGTGATTACTTGCTTTTGTGGTGGTGTTCGAGTGTTAGAAGCTGTTCAGTTTGGTCGTGAGTCTGTCTTCGTGCCATTGAGTAACCGGTGTGGGTTTAGATTAATGATTTGGGTGTTTGTGGCTGTTGCTTTATACAAAAGGCTATAATGATTTGTTCTGAGCCCAAAATGCAATAAAGAATTTGTTTCTTGGCTTTGTGTAATTTTTGTTGTTCTTGCTTCTGTTGTGCTATAGACTTTACATCCATGAAACCGAGCTCCTCACTTTCATTGTCAACAGATGGCAAGACATGTGTTCATTCGGTGCTAGTACAGTTTTCAGGTAATGGACGACCACAAAGATAAGGATTTCCTGATAGCTACCTTCATCGAAAGTTCTAAATTGACCTTTCTCTGGTATCATACCTATTAAATTGTTATGCGCCATACTGAAGACTTCCATAGCGTTTAACTTGATCATACCAGTGAGTATCCTTCCACCTAGTTTGTTATAGGAGAGATCTAAGCTCTCGATCTGTTGTAGGTTTGAGAATGTTTCTAGAATTGTTCCAATAAGGTAGTTGTGAGACAAGTTGAATGCACGGATCTCACTTTTCCAAGGCCATCTGGAATTTCACCATGTAATTTATTAGAAAGAGATCAATTCCTAATTGTAACTGAGGATGCGACCTTTGTAAGAATTAGAATTTCTCTTTGTCATGAATGTCGTTGTAATTGACACATCATTTCATATTAAATCTTCAAATTCGTGGGAAGACATGAGACAGGCCCTTTCTAACTCAACCTTATCCATGTAAGACTTGAATGTTTGAATTGAAGAACTGAATGATGTGTCAAACATTCCAAAATTGTCCACGGTTACCTCTCGTGTCATGTTACCAAAGCAATGAGGGATTTGACCCGAAAGAAAATTAAACGAAAGGTGTATCATGCTTAGTTTGTTCATCTCAAAAAATTAAGGGACGAGGGATTGTGCCTTCAAAATGGTTACCTCTGAGAAGAATAATGCTCAGTCTTGATAGATTGACAATCCATTAAGGGACGCTTCCAATGAACTTATTCCTTCTAAGATCCAATGATACCAAAGAAGAGCTATTATAAAATGCATACGGGAGCTCACCCTCCAATCTGTTATTGTTTAGATAGACGTAACGTATCCATGATGGATTGAAGCAAGATGGGACTGAGCCACGTAACTTGTTCTCAAATAAATCTAAGAGGTAAAGAGAATGGAGATTGCAAATTTCCTCTGGGATTGGACCCTCAAGCTTGTTGTTAGACAGAGAAATTCGATCCAATCTTGTCATATTACCCACTAATGTAGGAATTCTACCCCGAAAAACGTTTGTTACTAACGTCTAACATTATAAGAGGGATGTAGACAAGCTGTTGGAATGGTGCCTGAGAACTCATTGATATCCAGATATAAATAGCTCAAGTCCAGTAGATTGATTGATCCTGGAAATATTTGTCCTTGCAATTTATTATCCGATAATTTGAGAAAAAACAGAGAAAAGCATCCCATTACTAATTCCTGTGGTATTTCACCTGACAAGTTATTGCTGGACAAGTCTATATCTTCTATTGATTTTAAGTCACTGAAACTAGAAGGTAAACAACCGTAAAACATATTTGTTGCCATGTATAGTGCAACCAAGTTTGGAAAAATTGAAGTTATATTAGTTGGAACATGTCCATTGAACTCATTATTAGATACATCGAAAGTCTCAATGTTGGGATTTGTACTTGTTGGTAACTTGAGAGGTCCTGTAAAAGCATTATCCCTCAGGTATAGTCCCTTAAGTCTTGTGTTGTTCTCCAACAACCATGTTGGAAACTCCGATCTATGCTGTTATTTGGGAGATGAAAAATTCCCAAATTGGATTGATAGTAAAAGAAGTTGGGTAGTGATGGACGACCTCTTGAATTCGGCATGTTAAAAACCTCTAGTTGAAAATTGGGAACCAAATTTCCCAACTCGTTGTCATTTATTATTTCATTGTTTTCCAAAAATAATACAAATAATTAATGAAACAATTTGGTAATCTCCATGCCAAGTCAGGAAAAAACATTGTTTACCAAACAAGCCATTGAAGTTTACCTTGAATGGGAAGGATGCCATTGAGTCCGCATCTAGACAAAGATAAAATCTTGAGGGAAGTTAGTTCTCCAATACCTTGTAGAAAGTTCAAATCCACAGCAGAACCATCCAAGAACAATCCCTCTAGCCGTCTTAAATGTCTCAACTCTTATACAGGTAAGCAATGGAATGTGCATGAGAATTGGAGTTCATATTGTAATTAGTGTTATAATTTTTGTGACTAGGAATTACAGCTTTTTTTGGCATACCATAAGATCCAATGCTTCCGTTTCCATAATTGTACCAAAATGGAAGTGCTTGAGGTATGAGAATCCCCTCAAAGATTGCACCATGTTGGTAACGTTGGAGACATTTATTCCATTTAATTTTAGCACTTGGAGACGATGCATACTTTTGATGCCTGAAAAGTAGAACTCTCCACATAATATTCAAGTATAAGCGTATTAACATTCATTATTCCGAAAATAGGAACTTGAAAAACTTAGTTGAGTACCTGTTGGAGTTGTGATTATCGACATCATTGGAACTTAAATCAAGCTCCTCCAAATTACATAAAGCATGTAAATCTAGATTGAGGTAGAGAAATAAACATGTACAAGCAAAATGTGAAAATAATGATTGAGAACTCAATTTTGTTTGACACAAATAAGAAAATGAGGAGTTCTAAACTGCAGAACTAACCTTTCATTTGAAAGGTTCCTTTTAGTTCATTGTAAGAGAGATCTAGATGCTTGAGTGATGATAGCCCTTGAAGTGAGGAGAAAATGCTATTATTGAAGTAATTTGATTGTAAAGTAAGGATCTTCAAATATTTTAGACCTGTTTGTATAACCAAATCCGCAATAAGTTACAATATAATATCTAATAAACAACAAACTACTGTTTAGTGAAAGGGAGGGGCCAGGGAGCAAAATAACATGAATGCTTTTGTTCATACATAATAAGGCACAAGTGAAGTAATGAAAGAAAGGAAATTTAAAATGAATGAGGATGAAGAACGAAATGAGATGATATACCATAAATGTTGCCCAATCTTCTAAGTTTATTTTGACTTAGGTCAAGCTCCTTCAAATTGATCTGTCTAAAAATACAAATAAAAATATTAAAACGTCCTATGACCTAAAAACAATATATTGCGCTTGTGGAAAGGAGACTCACTTAGCATCAATAGAATTTCGTTATAGCTAAACCAATCAGTACCCCCCAAATCAAGAACTTCCAACTTGGTTAATCCGAAAAGTCTTTCACTGCCTACACAATGATTTTTTGTAGAAAATAATAATGATGATTTTTTTGTAGAAAATAATAATTTTTTTTTTTTCAATGCTATTCAATATTGAAATTATGCCCAGAGAAAAAAATAAATAAAAAGAAAGGCGTATTCCATAATGAAACACTGAATAATATTATGGCCTCTGTTTCGTCAAGCTATTAAACATTGAAACACAATCATAATGGACGTGAATCATGAAAATAATATTATGGCTGCTGTGGTAAGATGTATTCCAATATTAAAGATGAAAATGACTTATTTTTTGTACTTGCAAGTACCAAGCATGCCCTTAATATTTTCCATATGAATTACTTGGGTTGATTAGCTCTATTAATATCTATCTCAATACGATTAACATATAAATTTAGGAATGCTGAACTTATTAGGAAGGAACAAATGACAAATGTTTTGATGTATAGGAGAGCAATTTGCATAATTTTCAAGTTACACTATGGTAAGTAGATTTATCTAAAATGAAACCGAGATTTTTATTTTTACAAACGAGAAATTATTGATAAAATCTCAAGTTGAGCTTCTAGTTTTTATATTGTTTTTTTCATGGACTCTGGTTTTGCATTCATAGAATCAATGAAAGTTGAAATTATGTTATCTTGTCTTCACTCCAAAAATTCTTGCACTCGTAAGTTTTTTCTCAAAAATGTTTTATTGTTACTGTATTTTAAAATTATTTACTCCCTCTGCTTCTTCTCATAATACAGTAATAAGGTTAAATTGGTTGTTTGATCTGTACTTTTAATAAAAGTTTAGGGAAATTTCTTATCTTATAGTGCAACAATTTTTTTTTTTTTTAATTATAATAGGTTGATTTATTTTCTAAAGGGTTGATTCTTTGATAATTACATGATCTACGAAATAACCCCCAAAATATGAAGTATGTTGAACTTACCATTGATGTAATTTTCTCTTTCTAAAGAGTTGTATCGAAGTCTCAAATACTTGAGAGAAGAAAGCCGAATAAAAGATGACAAAATTTTGCGATCGAATGAACTTAGACCAAATCAAGGCCTCCAAATTTCTCAATTTTGACAATTTATCAAAACCTGCAACAAGGTTCAATATATACTCAAATAAAATAGGAATAACAAAATTGAATTAGCTAACCTAACTGATAGATGGCACTGCACCTTCATTCTCAATCCAACCTACTAATTGATTCCCGAACAAAGAGAGATTTCTGAGCTCTTGAAAGAGAAGAAATAGAGAGGCATTAAATTACCAAACTCCTAATTTCCAATCCCTAGCGGAATCAAGATTAAGTTTGATTACTCGTTTAGTTGTGTTGCTGCATTTAACCATTTCTCATTGACAACAGTCAGTTGCAATCTCATTAACCACCCATGAAGGTAGTGATTCTCTACCAGGAAAGTTTATATCTGCTTTGAGGTGCAAAAGAGCAACCCTATCTTCTTACCAACACCCTAAACAATACCATCCATTTAGTAATGAAAGCAGCATCATCGCTAACATTACCTGTAACTTTATTCTCATCTTTCTTAATTCTCAACACACTAAAGCTGCAAAAATCTCTTATATATGTTGCTTGGTGATTCCGTTTTGGGAGCATCCCTTTTTAAAGGAGAAACTTGATGCACAATCGATTAACTAGAAATACTACTATTCATTTTTATGACTTTTCCAGTGATATAAAAATATTATTCCTACATTATTGTCCAAATTTTAGGAAATTTCCTGTAAATTCTAGTTAACAAATAAGACGCGTTGATTTCTTTTTCTTCTTTTTTGTTTAATTATTACTTCTTTTTTGTAAGAAATTAAGATTCACGACATTTTACAATCATGTTTTGACTAATTAATGCGAAAGGAATTCTACCTTATATTTCCTATCAATAATGTCACAAGCTAAGGGACCACCTGAGGAAAATGGTGCAAGCTAAAATGAAGAGACTTTGACTTGGGATTACTAAAATGTTAAAGCCATTAATTCCACGAAGACTTTGGCAAAAGCAACCTCAGTTTCAACCCAGTAATAATAATATTGAATTATTAAAATTGTAATCCCTAGTTTTTTCCTTGTTAGATCATTAATCAGTCCCAAATGCAGTCTCGATGTTAAAAAAACAACACTAAGCTAGCTCCCCTCACCAAATTTCATTAGCAAAATACAGAAAATACAGCACCTAAACATTTTTCACACAATGTTTTTTAATATCATGTATACTTGCTCAATGTTTAGGGGTTAATTGAGAAGATAACAAAGGCTTATAATTTTAGGGTTTAAGGTTCAAATATCTAGTACATATTGTGTGCAATACATCGGCAAAAAGAGAAATGTGGGAGAATCGAATTCATTATTGATTCTCAATTTAATATAAAGAATCGGATAGGAACCGAACGGTTCTCGATGCATAGCCCCAAAATGGGTCCATTTTATTCATTGGAGCAGAACCGATCGGTTCTATCCGATTCCACCAATTCGGAGAAAAAAATGACAACCCCTAAATGTCATTGTTTTGTTAAGTTTAGCAAATGAGTTAACAAAATGACTAACATTAATAGTAAATCGTTGTTCAGTGATATAATTCAGACAAATTAAATTTTGATAACCTAATTCAGATTTTTATAAAAGATCTCAAATAAGGATTTTGATATAATAAATGGCATATGTGCTTTGATAGACCTCTATTTTTTAGTTAGGCTTGATTGCAATATCACACCAAACCATTGCATAAAGGTATAAATTAATGACTAATAAGTCGCTCAATTATTCGTGGGCGAGATATGAAAAACCTATATATTGAACGAGATAATTGGTGGCTGGGAACCATATTACAAATATGCATACATTCAATATATTCGATGACAATTGTAAATTACTTGCCCTATTGACATTTATTATTTGAAATTTCTTTACACACACACACACACACACACATATATATATATATTCAATTTTAACCACGCATTCACTACATAAAATATTACACACGTAAATTCAAAAAAATTTCATACTTTTTAACCACATAATCTCCTAAAGTTTACTATTCAAAACATTATTTTCCTCCACTAATGACCATCAAATAGGGCTTAGGAATTATAATAACTATTTGACCTTTTTTTTTAAAATTAAAAAATTATTGAAAAAAATAATGAAAGTACAGTGATAATTAAAATTTTACCTTATAAACATGTACATGCATTTTAACACGCAGCCAATATATACGCTAACGAAATTGAATGACTTTTCAGGGTTCTTTTAGTATCTATAGATCTTTTAAAGCATCTCTCAGTAGAGATTTTTTCAAGTGAGAAATTTTTTATTTTCTTTTAGAATGTGTAATTAAATATAAGAAAACATTATGGCTCGATTGAATGGCAGAAAAATAATTTTTTAAATCCCTCCCAAACATGCTTTGATTATACTTTAATAAAAGAATTAAGTTGTTTATTGCAATGGGACCCCAGCCAGAATACAATATAAGCGTGTGATAAACATGACACTACATATTGTAAACAAATCAAAATTAATTAATTAATTAATTAATTAACTTTTAAGTATTTCACCATATTCAATTCAACGCCTATTTTGCAGCATACAAAGCTAAATGTATTCGGCAAATTTTCATTATAGGTCCTCAGCTTATTTTCGATGTTTCAAGTTTGCAACTGTCCCTTTTTTTAGTTGCCCAAAATTGGTTCTCAAACATTCAAATTTGTAACAACCTGATCCTTAGTAAATGGTCTCCATGCATGTTATTTTTCAAAAGGCATGAGTAACAAGGGATCTTATTGACAAGTGGCAAGAAGTGAATTATAATTTAGAAAACTTGAGTATTTTAAGGATTATGCTGACTACACGTTTTGGATATTCACAAAAATTAGATTCCATGCTTACCTAATAGATTCACTCTATACAAATTTTGACACGTACATTGAATGAGGGAAGTAGGAATTTTACTAGGACAGTGGATAGTCGGTGGTGAGGATAGGTGGCGTGGCAACGACGCTAGGGACCGAAGAGTATTTTTGTTTTCCTCTATTCTTTTTCCTCACATTTGTTTTGTTCTTTTGTTTTCCTTCACTTTTTTTTTCACTTGTTGTTGGAAAATTATGCTGTAGGACGTCGGTTGATAAAAGTGCTCCTAAAAAAAGACAAATAATAAATAACAAAAACAAAACTAAGGATGTCAATCGGGTGGAACCTCTGTGTGCCTAACTTTGTGCGGGTCGGGGACTAAAGGCCTCAAAAATTTAACTCAAGCGCTATTCACAAAAGCTGGAACTTCAAGAGTAGTTTTTCATTTTTGTGTTGTATATTACAATTTGCGAAAGAGACACTTTAAAAGTTTATAATATCATAATACTGCAATACAAAAAGCTTGCAAGAAATACTATTTAAGAATAAAATATTTTGAATTTAAGATTTATTGGCTTGGGGTAGAGCTTACCCATGTAAACATGGACCCAAACAAATGTCTCTTTTTTAGGGGGAAAAAAAAAAGGATTCATGTTTTCACTGTCAGTCACAGTCAAAGGCCAGCATCACGTTGGTATATTTTCTTTTGGGCATACACACACACACGCACTTTTCAAGTATTGTTTTATTGTACTTTGAAGTGAGGGTAAATACTCATTCACACTTTATTTATTGAATTTTCGCTTATTGAAAAATATGGGGGGTAAATAAATCTTATTATGTCATCATAATGAAATTTTTTTGGATGAAACCGTCGTTAGGTACTAAATGAGTTAACTAATGGAAAACTGATGATAAGAATATAACGAAAAATGCTGAAGACGTAAATTTGACAATGAGAAACTGTTGAAGACATTTTAAGTGCAATAAAAAAAAGTGGAATAAAAAAAAGTCGTGGTGACAATATGACGCCTGTTAATAATGTTTGTTTTATAATTTTCTCATCAAATATACCTTTCATTCTTCAAGTGTTACAAATTCTCCATCTTTCTTTTTGCATGAGTTTTGAATAATCTAAACATTGTTGTTAAAATAGGCAAGGTTAAGAATTTTCAATCGATATAAACACTTCAGTATTCCTCGTCAAATTTACATAGATTGCCCAGAAGACATTTTAATTAAAAGAAAATACACTTATTTTACGTGACCATATCTAATAATTAATTTTTTTGTGGGACACATTTTATATATACATATATGTATGTATGTATGTATGTATATTCTAATAAGATTTTTTTTCTATTTTTATTTGACGTGAAAATTGTTAAAACTTCCACAATTTTTATTTGTTAATGTTCTATTATACTATACAATCTACTTTGTCAAACGAGTCCTCTTGCGTTCCTTTAATAACACGCCATTATTATTATTATTTTTTTTTTAAATTTTGGTACAAAGTAAGTATATCAATTCTAGATCCATTAAGTGAGCCAAAGTATAGCTCAGCAATGTGGAGATTGTTAATTGTATTGAGCTACCTCACTATACTTTGGGTTGGGACTTGTTTGATGTTTCAATCGTTAGGTGAAACGGATTGTAGTCTTAATTGAATTAATGTTATCAGCCGTACACGTGGCTGATACTCTGTCCTTGGATGCTAACTGTTTATATTACTTTGATGAGTTGGCTCTTTAGGTTATGGACATTCGAGAGTCTTCTATTCTCTCTTCGTCTCTCTGTTTCCCTTTTTCTCTCTAAGTAAAATTTAGGGTTTCATGGTTTTCTTGTAATCATAATCGATCTTAGTGATTTCTTCAATCTTTTTCTTGTGAAGTCTGTATGGTGTATGGATTATGGGTTTTTTTTTATGATTACAGTTCTGTATTTTTTAGGCATTAAACTGAAGAAACATTTGGTTTCTTCGAACATTTGTAAAAATTCTTGTTTTATTCTTAGTGGATCTAGAGCTATACCATTTGTAGATACTCAACGGGTGATTAAGTCTTTGTGTCTGAACATTTGGACCCTACGGGGTAAAAAAATCGCGTATTCAGTATTCTTTTATGATTCTACATATTATTTTGTGATTTTTTAACTTCGATCCTTTAGCATTGTTGATTTGGGGCCTTACAGAATAAATAGAAAAAATATGATTGCAATCTTTTATTGTCAAATTGCAACTAAAAGAATACATTTCTCTACAGAGCCACTTCTTCACAATTTTCAAATTGTCACATAATCAAAATTTCATCATCATCATGATAAATGATATTACTTTAGACTAAAGCCTCACTTTTGAGAGAAGGGTAGATTAGTCAAAAATTAGTTGAGCTATACATTAAAATAAGGGGGCTTGCTTTTGGAAAGAAATATAATAAAATAAAATAAAAATTGGGCCTTGATTTTTGGTGGCCTTAGGTAGCCTCGTAGATTGCCTAAGCCCAGGGTCCGGCTACTCTTAGATGAACTTTCCAATATATCAATCAAATTTCAAAAGACATGAATTTAAAGATTTATCAATAGGTAATGTTACACTAATACCCAACCAAAGAGTAACTGTAGTACCAATCAAAAGGACGGTTGTTACTACTGTTTGACGAAATGAATTTTGAAATTTATTAACATTCTTTAAAAAATGTATTTTTAATAATCTCACATATACTAAAACTATTGAAAGGACAGCCAATAATTTATTATGCACTCTAAGAAGTATTTGAAATGCGGGAAGGAAATACCATTTCAGTATTATTTTCCAAGGGGTTGCAAATTGATCTGTTGGTTTACCAATCATTGATGGTTCTAAAATCGCTAAGCATACGTTACATGTAACAGTACTTGGAATTACTACTGAAAAAAATATATAACACATACCTTTAGCCAAATTAACTTTTAATACATGGTCATTCAAAATCATATTTTGTTGTTATTAGGATAAATGAATTATTATAGATTCATCTCTCGAAGAAATCGGACATGATAATTTTACAAATTTTATTTTTCTAGTCGAACTAATCACACATGAGAAGGTCATTGATATTATTTAAAAATTCTTACTCGAGAATATTACGACCAGAATACTTAGACTCATTCAAAATCATGCAAGTCCAATTAAAAATGGTGAATCTTATCTATGCTGAATATTTTAATTTTCTTGTTCTTGATTTTGACATAGATGAGGTGGTCTGATTCTCCAAGTCCATAACCGAGGCTTAAACACCCTGTAAGAACCACTATAGACACAACAACAACAACAATTTCTTCCACAATTCGTATCAAGGACCAAATTTTGTTGCAAATTATATCTTCTAGATCCATATATCCAATTTAGGATGGGCTAAGTCAATATCAATTTAGGATGGGCCAAGTCAATATCAACTGTGCAACAGGGAAAAATGTTTTGCAACAAGGTTCTTTGACTTGACATTGGAAACTTCTCCCTCCGACCAGTGGTAGATCAAACAAAAGGATGTATATTGATTTCAGTTTTTTTTTTTTTTAAATCGTAGATTATAAGTTGTGGGATCTACGAAATGTGTTGAAAAATATAGATAAAAACAGTGGGTCTTATATATTGTGTGGATAAAAATGGTATTTGATCATTTTATTAACTTATAAAAGTTGTACCGAACATATAAGATCAAGACTTGTTGCTATTTAAAAAAAAAAAAATTGGGTTTGTAGGTCCAACTTAGAAACAGATAAAAAACAGAGTAACATATGTTATCAAAGTAATTGACCATTGATATGTCACGTGTGAACTGAATAATCAAGAAAACTGAATAGTTCTTTAATATTTCATTTTTTAAATTGTACACTAAATTATAGTAACACCTCAAATAATTAATTATTGTTTGATAACCTCTTTTACTTAGAAAATTATCGAAATTAATTACTCCCTCTAAGCTCATGTTTGTTAGCCATTATTCGACAAAAACAAAGTTTTGAATAGTAAATTTTTAGAGAATGTATGGTTAAAATGTAAGGAAAAGTTTTAGACTTATGTGTAAAGTATTTTATTGTACGAACGTGTGGTTAAAAATAAATATATATAAAAAAAAGTTTTCAAAGAATAGAAGACAAACAAGGGTAGTTTAGGTCTCTAAGCATTTGTCTAAAACTTGTAGATAATGGCCATTGAAGTTTATTTATATAGACAAGAAAGACGATGCACATCCCCTACTAATTAGTTTAGGCTTTGTTTGGCAATTATTTATAAATAGACAAAAATGAATAGTGAATAAGTAAATAATACTTATATATTTCATGAAATATATATAAAAAGTGATTGGACTTTTAGAGTTCATAATCGCATGTCAAATATGTTCTTAGTTATAAAGTCGTGATTTCTAGAGTCCAGATCTAATGTACATATCATTCTAGATAATCATTATGCGAAACCAAGAACATGAGCACATTTGAGTAACTTGCGCACGATCTAGTCATTCCCAACCTTTTTTTGTTGGCTTTCAAGACTCAACCTTCTGTATGGTATTCTCTCAATGAGTTTGGTCTCACATACACACCACCAACCACTCTTTCATTAATGACTTATCTTATCCCTTGAATCCTACGAATATTTTAGAGTATAACACTTATTTTTCGATAGTCCATTGTAAGATCCAATAGAATGCTTTAAACTTTCAGTGTAAAACGTCCACACGATTGTTTCCATAAATAATACAGACAATTAATTAAAAGGATCGTAGTTCTTTAGAAATGCAGCTATATGCAGTTAATTGTTTATAGTTGAAACTGTAAAGTTGGATTTATATCTAATTTTATTGAGCTCTACAATATAAAGTTTTTAAAAAATTTCATCGTCGATTACGGAACTCCATCGTGATATGTATATCAAAATTTTAGAAATTTTAATGAAACTTGTTAGACACGCT
>CAIGRP010020653.1:0-14241 GCA_903798385.1 Fraxinus cuspidata | reverse complement strand
AGCCCAGTTAAGAAATTCGAAGGATTGGCCCAAACGAGACCATGTAAAGTCCCAAGATAGTACCCAAGATGGAGTCATATAACGGGGGCCCATCATCGGCTTAGCGTAAGACGCCCAAGGTCTGAGCAAGTGTCATCGCCCAGGAATGCAAGACGCTCAAGATATAAGAGAGCATAGCGCCTTTATTATTATTATTTAAAGCGACGATTATTGAAACAGTTCATTCCACAATTTAAGGACCTTAATCAGGAATGGTTAAACGTCAAGAATAATAGCAGCGGTTAAAGACGGTTTTTTGACAAATCATCTATTATGGAAGGAGTGGGTGGTTACTGGATGATAAGCATCAGTTATTGAGATAAGTCATCTATCATAGAGAAAGTGGCTGGTTACTGAGCGATAAGCAATTTTTTAACAGTTTCTCAAATAACATTATTAAAGATTGAATATGGCATAAAATTAATATTTGATATTAATTTTGCCATATTAGGGTAGGGGGGTAATTGTTGACGCATAAAAATGAGGCCCAATTATATGGCCCAAAGATGGAAGCCCAGTTAAGAAATTCAAAGGATTGGCCCAAATGAGACCATGTAAAGTCCCAAGATAGTACCCAAGACGGAGTCATATAACGGGGGCCCATCATCGTCTAAGCCGGTAAGACACCCAAGGTCTGAGCAAGTGTCATCGCCCAGGAATGCAAGACGCTCAAGATCTAAGAGAGCATAGCGCCTTTATTATTATTATTTAAATGGACGATTATTGAAACAGTTCATTCCACAATTTAAGGACCTTAATCAGGAATGGTTAAACGTCAAGAATAATAGCAGCGGTTAAAGACGGTTTTTTGGCAAATCATCTATTATGGAAGAAGTTGGTGGTTACAGGATGATAAGCATCAATTATTGAGATAAGTCATCTATCATGGAGAAAGTGGGTGGTTACTGAGCGATAAGCAATTTTTTAACAGTTTCTCAAATAACATTATTCAAATGAGTATAAAAGGGAAAATAAAACATAGAAGAAAAGAGATCAAATCCAAGTCTCAAACAGAAAACTATATAATTTCGTTCATTATCTTTTTTATCGCCAATTTTTTGTAAGTTCAATGTGCTTGTGCCCCTTAGAGGCATTTCGCTTCTTGTAAACTGTGATCTTCACAAATAAAGCACCCATCGTTAGGACTTTGTGACGAGAGGTTGTTGTTCCTTATACAATCGTCTGAACTTTTTTCTAATTGTTAGCGATGCCAGATTTTTCGCGCGAAACAAATTATATATTTAATAATTAGAAAAATAAATAAAATGATTTTTTAAATCAATTTATGTCTAACATACTATTAAAAATTTGAAACCAATCCTACACAAAAATCAAAACTGTCACATCGAGATTTGGGCCACTCAATTTGTGGTGTCAATAGAATGAGCACATAGTTGCACTGGTCAAGGAAAGCTACTACTATAGAAAGGAAAACCCAAATCCATTTTCCACACATGGTTTGAATTGAAGATTCATATTAACAAGGGCTCACCTAAGAGAAGTGACAATGCACTTGTGTTCTCAGGTCACCCCTTGGGCCATCCCTTTTTCCATTATACTCAAGATATGAAGTGAGCTCCTCAAGGTCTTTTAATTACGTGGATGGAGAAGGTATGTTGTTATTTAGAGGAAGAAATTTCTCACTATTCGAATCGAACTTTTCTATTTTCTTATTCTACTCCATGCTCTAGTTGTTGATACTTGTTTGTATAAGTTGCTTTAATAAAAATTACTTTCCAATTGATTATCATATTTTATTGCTCGATTCATGAATGGTTCTTTCTCGTAGGATGGTTTTAGGGTTGTCCACCTACAATAAGCTATGAGTGAATTTGTGTATTTTAATTCCACTCAACTTCTTTTGTTCGAGATTTATAGCATGATTTAAGTAAACACGATTGAGATCATAGGAATATGAACTTGGGATATAGCTACAGGAGAAAATTCAATTTTACATAGCTCACCTAAGCAAGGACCACCCCCTTCCTTGTGTGTCACATATATAAAATGAAATGGAAGTTCATTTATAATAAGGGTGCGTTTGATTGTCAATATTTTTCATGGTAAATGTGTTTCTTCTACTCAATTTCCTACTTTTGTAATGTTTGATTGACAATTTTTTTCTCAAAAATATATTTTCTTACTTTTGGCCACGTGATCATATTTGCCTGGAAAACAAAGAAAATATCTTATTTATGGAGATGTGATTTTTATTTTCCAGGTAATTCACCATCTCTTTCTCTTTCTCTTCTCATCTATTATTTTGATATCTCTTTCTCTCATCTACCTACCAATAAAAAATGAACAATTATAATATTTTCTAAATTGAAAACTAATCAATCTAACACATTTAATTAATATTTTATATACAAATAAGTTATAAACAATTGAATTGTCTAAAATTTATTTTCTTTCCATGCAAATTAGAGATGGCAATTTTTCCCGTCCCAAATGGAGCAAAAAAACCCACCCCGAACAGTAGGGCGGGGCGAGGGTGCCCTGCCCCTTGAAGAATAAAAAATAATTAATTATAAAAAAATAATTAATAAACTGAAATTAAAAAAAAAAACAAACAAACAAACGGGGCAAGCCTGCACCCACAGGGCGGATGGGGTGGGGTGGGGCGCGGGGGAGTGGTGGGGAGGTGCAGGGCGAACTCGTCCCATTACCATCACTAATTTAAATTCTAATGTTCGCAATCAAACGCACCTTAAAGTAAATAAAAGTTTCCTTCGGATAAAATTCCGTCCTTTTTATACTCAATATATGGCATATTTGGTATGTATGTCTTTTGAGAAGTTAAAATGAGCTTTTGAGACTCAAAAATTGTTTTTGGACCCGTTTGACTAACTTTATTAAAGTGTTTATGGTGATTAGAAGAGCTTTTAAATGAAATTGGTCTAATGTGACTTCTTCTAAAATCACTTTCGGTAAAAGAAAGTGAAAGTTCATTTTCAAACAAAAATTAAGAAAGTTTTATCCAAAAACTTTTTTTACATAAAGTAAAAGTTATGTCAAACGAGCTCTTAAAAGATTTTGGAAGGAAGGGGACTCCATGAATTTTATTTTCAATGGAAGTTCTATATATTTTTACTAATAAATGAAATGTCATTTTCCCTTCATTGTAATTAATAAAGAATACATTGCATATAATTAATGGCTATATATAATTATAACACAATTATTAATATTTGCACTGATTTACTCATTAGTGCATAACTTTTTCATCACATTCTTATTTTTAATTTAACACAACTAATCCCTTATTACGGTTTCTATTTATTCGTTAAGATGGAGTAAAAAGCACGTTAACAATATTGACAAAGATTGTGATTAAGAGCAAGATTTCTTGTTAATGAAATGTTAAAGATAATAATATGATGAAATGTCAAAGATGAGAATATGATGAAATAATTAAGAGTATATATTTGAAAATGAATAAAGATTAATGATTTTTAACGAAATTAAATTTACTGTTTTTTTAAAAGACGTATAAATATAAACGTCATTCAATTTTAACACTATCAATGTAGGTGGTCCTAAAAAAAATTGAAGCATTATCATTCCGAGAAGGAATAGGGATGTTTTTTCACTGAAAAACTGGAGCTTCGCATTGTCCATACTTGTAAAATTGTATGACCCCAATTTAAATCATGTTTTTTGACTTGAAAAAGATTCGAGGAAAAACCATCAAATTCTAAATAATTTAGCACTCTATTTTCAAGGAAAGAGAAAAACTATAACTATACAAGCCAAAATTAACTTTTAGGAAAAAATTGTAAACGGTTTAATTTATAAATGATATATTATATAACCAAACGGAGGCTTACATGAATTTTTTTTTCTTTTTGTTTAAAAAAAAAGTCATTTGTTAGCAATGAGTTGTATTAAATTGTGATTATTCTCTTAAATAACTCGCAAATCGTCTATTCTCAATTCACACGTCTTGAATAAAATTGTTCAAGACAAAATAAAAATAATATATATATATATATACAGTTTTAATGGATTCTCCTTATCAACCCTTAGTTATGTTTCACCTCTGTAAAAAGCTAAAAAAATCCTTTTATTTGATGGTATGACTTCTTATACAATGCCGACATTTTTTTGGCATTTAAGTCAAGGCAAACATTCAATAATACTTAAATTTTTTTAACTTTTATCGTGAAAAGATTATTCATTAAAAAATTTACTTATTTATTTACAAGTGAATTTTATAAGCTTGACGAAACACTATATGTAGCATGATAGCTACCTCCAATTAGAGTTTCTCTTGCTGCTTCAATAGCATTTCTTCATTCACCCCTCTTATTTTATTGAACAATCACTCGTAAATCTGTGAGTTACATGTACATCTACGTATAATATGTATAATATATGTATTCACATTTATTGCAAATTTTAAAGTAAAGCATAAAAATTACTACCCTTGTTCCATAAAGATATAATGCAATTAATATAGTTAAAAATGTAAATTTTTACTTACATTTTTTAAAAATATATCCCCACATTAAATAGTCGTTTAAATTGGATTAATTTATATTTGTTGATAACAAGGTAAACTATCTATATTTTCAACAAGGAAAGTGACCAAGTAATTTGGGATAGATGAAAATGAAAATTAAGCCTATCTTTATGTGTTGGAGATGGTAATTAGATCGTCGCCTATGCATTTTTATTTCGGAAGGACATTTCAGGGGTCTCAAAAGAAGTAATGGTACAAATTCGTTGAGAACCTCATTCAGTGCTACTTATGTCAATTTTCCTATTTAGTTTGGTCGGCAAAAAAGGGAGAATTCCGTCTTCACCAAGGAACAAATATTTTGGGTTCCCTAACATTTTGCAAGTGTGAGAGCTATGTCCCAATCTATCATTTGTTGCACCCATATCTCCAATATTTAGAAAAAATGTGGCACTCACCTTCCCGACTAATGAAAAATATTTATTTGAATGTTAAATGATCATATCAGACTAATCAAAAGATTTTCTTTATTCCAAAACAATTCAAAAATAAAATCAACTATATTTACAAATTTAAATACGGTAATATCCCTCAATATTCATAAAATATTTCCTTTTGTTTCAATAAATCTCCAATATCACGTTTGTTTTACGTAGCCATTCTATTAGCTAAGGATATGGGTATCACTGTGCCACTAGGATTATGATTTACAATGTTTAGGTAGCATCTTACAACCTTCCTTACCCCATAAAAAGTGTCACAAAAGGGGATATTTATACTATAGTAATGCTTAATTTATTTACATTTATCTACACATTTTTTTCCTCTTTTAGCTCAGCATCTTGTTCATTGTTAGTTATACCTAAACCATCAACCAATTGTGTAAAGTTAATTGGAAGCAAAGGCACTTGACATAATTGTATAATTACCCACTACACCAACTTGTTTATTTATCTACTATTTTTATCATGACTTGCTAGTAAGAATTTAATTGAACTTAATCTAGGTCAAACTGTAGCACATAGTTTTCTAAGGAAACTAAGCTTTATTTACAATAAATTTGGAGTCGACTGTCTGCTCGATTAGCTCAAAGATTTAATAAGTAAAGAAAGAATTAAACCTTTTCAACAAATTTAAAGTTTATTATATGTAATTTCTGTTATTACTATGTTCGATTCATTGTTCGAAGATCAGTGCTTTAGAGAAAGAAGGATAAGGCAACAAATTTTAGTGCAACTTGGTTTCAAGCGATGAGAGCCCACCATAAGATACCCCCCTTTTGACAAAGATGATCAAAATAAAACAAGCTGTTGAACAAAACACTAATCCATTAGTGGCTTTTTGTCATGTCTTTAATTTTTAAGCCCAATATTGTGACAGGTCATTGCCAATCACAGTATCAAGTTATTAAAGAAACAAGCATTCTCATTGCCTTGCATTTCATATAATAACTCGATTCTTCGACTTGCTTTAACATCATGATCCAATAAAGTGGACTGTACAATACTCGATCATATGTTCATTAATCATGTACAATACTATGTATCAAACATGTCGTCAATGCAATGTTGAAACTACTAGAGAGTTTGACGCTTGACAATGACGTAATGTATCTCTGCTTTTACAAGAACTTGCGCATAAGCTCGGTGACCATTGGATTAAATACTATATTACCACATCTAGTGAATGATAACAAGCGTTGATTAGTTATTACAAATTGCTCTTTTCTTCTCTTTAACATGTTGTGTGAGGAGCACGCTGAGTTGACTCCAGTGAAGTCTCAAAAGCTAGGAGACAGATTATGATGCAAAAAGATAAAGACATGGAGTGCCAAATAGTTATAATATATGCTTCAACTTTACTTTTTTTTTTTTTTTTGGGCAAAGTCAGAGGAGGGGAACTTTTGGATTTACAAAAATAATCAATATAGATATGAAGGTTAGGTGAATTTGGATAGTGATTTAATCATATATCTTGAAACTAATCATATTTGTTAAATATGGAATGGTACAAAGCCTCCACTTCATCGTCCTTGGTTACTTTTATTTGAATGTAAAGCCAACTATAGGTATAACAGAACTATAAGAACATTCGAAAGTGAGAATGGGATTGTACTCATTAGTCTTAAGAAAGAAAAATACGTTAAAATCTTGTTTATTATATTGTTTAGTGTGCAGTAATCCCTACTAAACATGCATCAAGGGAACTTTGCTTCAAACAAAGCACTTGAGGTTCTCTTTTCCTTGGTTCTTAAAGACGACAAACGAGTATGTTTAGGGTGCTTAAAGCCCCTTAAAGGGTTTTTGGCAGCATTAAAAAAATAGCTTTTACTCACTTGTGATGCTGCATAACAAGCCCATTTTATGGAGATTTTAAGCACTCCCAAACATGCTCTAAGCCTTAATAATATAGTAATACAACTAGGGTCGGCTTCCACCATCAATTTTCACCGCCCTATCGCGTTCATCGCTACATCTACCGTAAAATTCAAAGCAACTATAACATGCTCTATTTGTTTTTCTGGCTACTCAGCAAATGAGTATTTTACTAAAAACTACCTCTTCTATTGCAAAATGGAATGAATTGATTATAATGATTAATGACAACTATGGAAGTTAATTATAATAGTTCCAACGCTTAGAACAACTATTGAAAGGCAAGGAATTTTGGCTCAGGGCATGAAGGTCTGTCTAGGAAAAGAAATGGATGTGCAATGAAAGATAGGATCACATGGACCACATTGCAAGACAAATGTTCTAAAGCAACTACAAGTAAAAAGCAAATCTGGGCAACACATTTTAGATTCTCTTCCTATAGCTATTGGATGATAATAGTGAAATAGAACACTACTCCACCTGATAAAAGTAGAACTCATCAAATATCTCAAAGGCTTGGGATTGGGGGCACGAGGGAATGGCAATGAATCCTTTCAGTTTCGAGTGGAGACGGAGTGGCATAGTTGAATGAAATGTAGCATCATATTAAATTACCTGGTGATGTACGACTTGTGATAAATCAAAAGCTTACCGGGAGATGAATGAGGGAGCGTTAGCGTTAATTAATGCTTTCCGGTTCTAGTAGGGATGGAGTGGTCTAGTTGAGTGAGATGTAGCACCATACTACCTAGTAAAGTCCACAAAACAACATAAAATATCCAATCTTACCATTGTTATTATTCTTGAGTTTCTGAGCCTGAAAGATAATGGCAATTTCATTTTTTCCTTCAGATTGATTTCCATAGAAGTGTATTTCTTCAGGTTAGTTAACTGGGCACAACTGACTTCAGAAACTTCAAATTGCATAACTAAGAGGAATCGGATTATTCAACTATAGTAAATTACATTAATCGTTGTGAAAAACAAATTGTGACAATGTCAATGTTTCGATATAACGATGGAGGAAATTAAGGTGAAAAATTGAGGCCTATTCTTAGAATGAAATGAATGATATTGGAAGGCTTCTTACAGTCGATATAAAGAAAATTAGCTGCAATTCCAGCACCATCCTTGATATCGGCAAACAGTGCATAATGAAGCATATCGTTTGTCAGATTATCCGAATGCTAGCATTGCAATTGGAAAAAGGGTAAGCAACAAGTCGTGCCTGAGTTGAATACCAACCTACCATGAAGGAATTGGCAGCACATCATCCTCATCCTCCTCTGGAGCCGGAAGATTAAGATCAAATAAATTGGGAAACTTGGGCTTGATTTCTTGAGTTTGATTATTGTTTTCCCTATGACCACCGATAAAATGAGTTCTCTTGTGCCCCCCTAAAGCCTGGCCGTTCTTATAAACCTTGTGGCAGAATGGACACACGTGCACTTTGTTCTTCTTAGGCTTAACATTTTTCTCCGCATAGTTGGATGAATTTTTTCCAACCAACTCTCCATGCCTACGTGCAGTTTTGGAATCAAGAGCATTGTCATCTAGGCCGTTTTCACCTGTTTCGTAATGAGGTTCAGAACGAACATTGAATCTTTTGTGGCAGGGTCTATGGCCTCCAAGAGCCTGATGTGAGTTAAAGGTCTTTTTACAGTTCAAGCATTCATATTTACTTCTAGTCTTTGTCTTATTGCCTATTTCTGAAGAACCATTTTCCTTCCTCCTACTCTCAGAAATATACTCTCTCTTTCGTGACTGAATCTTAGCAGAATATGAATTTATCCCATATCCATTTTCCTTAGTAAGTTCTTTGCTTACCTCTGTTTCAAAGTGCTTGACTCCAGACAAGTTCTTCCTGAATTCAATGGCAGAGTCCTCACGTCCAAAATTCGTAAACAGCTTCTTGGAATCATTAGAAGAACTGTTTTTATGGTTCTTGTCAACAGATACATCAGAGTCAACCTTGGTGCTTTCGTCTAAGAAATAACCGGAATCTGAGTCATTCATTTGAGCAATGTCAGCATCCAAAGCAATATCTTTTGATTTCCTATCCCCAATTTTTTTCATTTGGGGAGTCTCGTGCACATTGTGAACATAATCTAGGCATTCCTTTCTGCAAATTTTCATGTCAATGGACGAAGATTTAGTCTCCAAAACAACTGAATTATTATCAGAAGTTTCGACAACTGAATTTACACCGCCCTTATTTCCAGAATTCCTAGATAACATCATTAAACACAAGGCTACATCCTCTTGTTCTTGCTCATCAACCTCAGAAACAGACGAAGAACCATTAGCTAAGGAAAAAGAGGATGACTTAATAACTGCATTCTTGTACCTCTTACTCTTTGCTGATCTTGTTCTCAGCCTACGATCCTCAACCTCAGTATCCAAATTACTATCCATTACCATCTTTGAACTCGTCCAAGAATGATCGTCCTTCAAACCCCGATCCTTCTCTGAATGACACGCCATATGACCACACAATGCTTTCATTGACTGAAACCCTTTACCGCATTGTCTGCAGACCTTCTCCGTTGGCAAGGGAAACGTCAAATCGACAGTCCTCCATGTTTTCTTGGGATTTTCTCTTAGTCCATAACTTGATTGCCCATTTCCAAATTCAACAACCTTTGGCTCTTCGATGAAATTCTTTCCACCATCATTAAGAAACATCATCTTTTTCATGTTCGCTTCAGCTTTTTCCTCAGATTCAGCAGAATTAGCAATTACGTGAGACCTCATGTGACCCCCCAGTGACTTCCCACATGGATACCTCTTGTTACACAACTTACACACAAACCTCAATTCTTGATCCACCTCCATTGAATTACTTGATCAACCCACAAAAACCCAATACTAAAATCAAGACTAACAAGCAATCGACTGCTCAATTTGTGCAACAACGCAGCATTTCTTGATCCAGCACCAGACGAATAGTTCAACAAACAGAGGAACCAAGAAAACCAGATCAGAAAAGTAGAATTAGAGTATAAAACAAACTTGAGAAAGTTCAAACCATGTCTGTTGGACTGGGCACAGATCACAAAATTTATAGCTTCATATGAACAAGTGATGCGAACAGGATCAGATGTGAAAGGTTATGGGAAGTAAAAGATCAGACTCAGAATAAAAGGAAAACTCTCTTAATTATAACAGAGAAACAGACATAAATTATAACAACAGATAATTGTTCCAAGATTTTGAAGAGTTCAACTTTGGAAAAATAGACTTTCGAACAGATAAAGAAACAAAACAGAAGCAAATGACTTTTTCTTCCCTATATTTCTCCCTCTCTCTCTCCTTGTGTAAATATTCACATACTTTTCTTGTTTGTATGTCAGTATTTCATGCAAGGAAGCAAAATAAAAAAGATAGTCTCCACGTGTAATTAAAAGAGTTGAGTTCGTTGGTCAAAATCTAACGGTCATGAACTATTATCGAGTCTATATGGTATTATCTCCAAAACCATGGTTGGCAACGGGCGGGTTCGGGGGGCGGCGACTTCCCCACCCCGTCCCGCCTCAGTCAGGGCTGGGCGGGGCGGGGCGGGTTCGGGGCGCGTTTCCCGCCCCGTTTATTTTTTTATTTATTATTATTTTTTTTAGTTAATTTTTTTTTTTATAGTTTATTAATTTTCTTTTTTTTTAAATTCTTGGCGGGGCGGGGCCAACCCATTCGGAGCGGGACTGAGTAAATTGCCTATCTCTATCCAAAACATCTCCTTGAACATAAGGTCACACCAAAAAATATACACTTTTTCCCATGGATTTACAGAATAAAAACTCTTTAATTAAATGGGTCGTTGGAACTTTATGAGGTTTATTTTCTCACAGTCAAAGCTCATGGGACGTTTCTATTTGGAAGTCTTCGTTGCGAAAAGAGTGGAATTTGGGGTTGAATAAAATAGAGTTGTATAAATTCCACACAGATTTAATCAGTCAAAACTTATTATCCATAGGAATATTATTTGGAAAAGGGTTAAAAATTTATTATTATCTATAGAAATATTTGGAAAGTATTGAAAAGAAGATACATGTTTGTGATCTGTCCAAAAATCTTAAAAAAAAAAAAATCGTAAGGCTTTTCTAGATTTAAGCAAATAAATCACTCGAACTAAAGTTCCATAGTCTAAAGGGATGCTTCAACACAAGTTCATGTTTGGCTAGGAACCACAAATTACTTTCCAATCGTAACCGAGGGGACAAAAAAAAAAGAATTCCATTAGAAAAAAAGAATTTTGATAAATTTTTTTTCCTTAACAAATTTAATTGAGCTTGGGGCAGGTCTACGCCCCTGGTTACCACACATACGACAACATCCACGACTAAAGCACTTAAAAATATTATCAAATAAGCAAATTACTTACTTAAAAATAAGAAAAATATAACTTTCAAGCTTAGCCAAACATTAGAAAAGTATTCTGAAAAAGATTGCTCTTTAATTATTGCCACGTTGTTGCCATTAGGCTTTTTCTTTTTTAAAATATCAGTTCCAACCTTTTTTTTATCAATGTCAGATGCAAAATTGAAGTGACTCTAATGAATATTTCATGCTTCTAAACCTCCCTAATTCATGAGTGTGTCTCTAATACAAAATAATTAAGTTGAAAGTAATACTGATAAGTTATGATAATGAAAATGAAATGATAAAAAGGAAAAAAGTAATTTAAGAAACTACCGGAGTTGATATAGTACATATTGATTTCGAAACTGTTACTAATTTATATACGTAATGTCAGAAGTGTAGAGGGTACTCGTATGGCTACCGGTTTGGATCTACAAACTTCAAGTTCAATCTCATGGGATCGATTCGTGATATTTATGATCGATCACATCAAAATGCTGGTAACGAACAAGAAGTGACTTCTTTTATGCATATAGGAAATTGATTGGATGGAGCTATATTGGTTTTTTATACAACTATTTTGACTTATTTATAGGCTACCAAAAACTTGGCCGGTCCACCAACGTTCAACACGGGGAAAGTATCCAGTTTTGACTATTTTCAGCATTGGTTTGAGGACTGAATTATAAAACAATGATATTAGAGTCCGTTTGATAGACAAGTGTGAAAATGAATTCTAATTCCACGTTAGTTGAAAAATATAAACTCATCAAATCCATATGAATTCGTTATCCATAAAAACAAAGAAGATGCAGTTTAAAGTTGTTGTACCTTGAAATTCGATTTCCATTACCACATTGCAATCAAACGGTTAAAGTGGAATTCGTTTTCCTCAGATGTGACATTTTCCATGAAAAACGTGGAAATCAAACAGGGCCTTAAGAGTTTTCCATATAACAGGTGAATATTCTGATGCTCATTTAGTAAAATATTTATAAAATGCATAGTGTGTATTTTGTGACTTGGAACATATATGAATGAATGGAATTATGAGAATTTATCATATATATTTATAAATTAGAAAAATTGAATAATGAAAAAGTAAAAGAATAATGATTTCATTCGTCGAGATATATTTTATAGAGAGAGAGAGAGAGAGAGATTATTTTATCTTTTCCGAATATGTTGTGAGAAATGGAATAAAGTGACAAAAAAAATATTAATTTATTTCCAATATGTTCTCAAATTGAGTCAACAGTATTAACTTCTTAGCTGTTAAAACCTACTGAAAGAGTAATAATGGAAGGTTGAATAAGGCAATAATAATTGTAATTATTGATGCAAATGTCAATTTACCTTAAGGAAATTAGGTATTTTGGTCCCAAATCAAGTCGAGTAATTACTTTTCTTAATTTTGATTAATTATCTTAATTAATTTGACATTCATTGATGGACCCAAAGCACTCGATTTAATAATTAATATGCAAATTTCAAGCCTGATTTCTATGCACAATAATCGAAAACATGCTCGAATTGGATTAGTAAAGAATTGAGAAATCCCGTAACATTATATATATGAATCTCAATTAGGAAAGCTCAATGCAATCTAGTTTTATTTGTATTACGAGTTAATTTTTTTTTTTTGGCAAAAGGCAATTTTATCACTCAAAACTCAACATATTTAATAGCTTTCATCTAATGCCCACCGTGGGCGTGGCAACATCCGGTGTTGCCACTTCGTCAATGATGGACATTATAATACATGCCAACTATAGGCATTAAATCATTTCTGACATATTTAATCCATCTTTCGAGTGGTTTGTACGCACCCTACATATGATAGACCGCAATCCACTATATGCCTAGTTAAATCCTATGCATCCTTACATCCCTCGTCCCAGTCTCCCCACCAATTGATTTTTCTCGCCATTGCGAGTCCACCCCCACCCAAATTTAAATAGGGCTGTTTAGCAATCCTGGAAGGTGCAACTTCTCATTTCCTCTTAAGCTATAAAACATATTACTTGATTTCTCTAAACTTGAGCAGTCAATTAAGATAAATAAGACGATCTAAGAAACAGTCAAAATTTAGACAAATTCATAAGCTTAGTGTTCGGGCCCAGTGATTCACCGCGGTGTTTTGCTACAAAAATAGGGTTAGTGACAAATTTTAAAACAGGTGAGACGCATGTCATTAATTGATTGGATATTTTTAAAAAATATAAAAAAATTACCCGAACAGGTGCTAACGCATGCACTTGTTTTTTCGTTCCTTGTCACTGACCCTATTTGAATAACTTTTCCCTTCACCACGACATGCCAAGTCTCGTATTTTTTCTGCACCAGACTCGACGAAAAGTTGTCATACAAGAATGGGGTCAGACCAAATTACACCTCTATGCCCTACCAATGAGCAAGTAGTGATCTGGCAAGGCGTGGTTTGGATTGAATAAAATATCCAACATGATTGATTTGACCTAAAATCAAACCAACCCAACTCATTCCAAACCGATCAAGCTTGGGACTGTTTGGGTCAAATTCAAGTTGAATCATATTATTTTTTGTTAAATTTGAATAATTTTTTAAAGTTTGAAACCAATTGAAAATCTCAGTTATTTTTAACCTAAATAATGTATAAATAAATTTGAAACTATGAAACATTTTCTTTTAGGATTTATCCATTTCATTATCACATCCTTAATTTTTAGTTTATCGTCAAATTGTTTTGCATTTGTAAATAGTATTCATGTAAAAAAATGGACGTTTGTATATTCTAAAATTTTCTCATGTCTTCATTAGTGTTCTAAAAAGCTCGTTTAGGTGCCTAAGCACGGAACTCGTGCAAAACGTCTCACTTCGTGTTAGGTTTTTTTTTTTAAATTCCTTAACGGTTGAATTTTTTTCATTTATCTCTCTTGTCTTCCCTATGCGCGTTTTATTAATTTTTTTTTTCAGGTTTTCTATTTGACTTTAATTCATTAATTTTTTTTAAAAAAAAAACTTTTTATT
>CAIGRP010020643.1:0-19245 GCA_903798385.1 Fraxinus cuspidata | reverse complement strand
CTATGCCAGTCGAACCCTCAACGATGCTCAAATCAATTATGCAACTACAGAAAAAGAAATGTTGATAGTGGTGTTTGCATTTGAAAATTTTTGATTTTATCTTATTGGGTCGATAGTCATAGTTTACACTAATCAGGCAGCCTTTAGACATCAACTAGCCAAGAAAGATGCTAAACCCAAACTTATCAGATGGGTACTACTTCTACAAAAGTTTGACTTAGAAATTCGTGACAAAAAATGAACAAAAAATGTAGTGGCAGGCCACCTATTCCGATTGGAGAAGATCACACTAGCAAGGGATGATGAGATCAATGAATAATTTCCAGATGAACAGTTGCTCGCTTTACTTGAGGTCCCATGTTATGCAGATATAGTCAACTACCTCGCAAGAAACATTTTACCTCCTAACACCACCCACCAACAGAGGAAGAAATTCTTTTCCGATTTGAAATATTACTTTTGGGAGGATCCATATCTATACAGGCATGGTCCAAATCAAATCATCAGAAAGTGTGTCTCTAAAGCAAAAATGGTTGAAATCTTACGATAATGTCACTCGTCACCATATGGAGGACATTTTTGAGGAACAAAAAACAGCTGTTAAGGTACTCCATTTTGGATTCTATTGGCTAACTCTTTTCAAATATTCCCATAGCACAGTTAAGGCATGTGATTGATGTCAAAGAACTAGAAACATTTCTAGGAGAAATGAGATGCATTTGAACGCCATACTTGAAGTGGAGATCTTTGATATTTGGGGTATAGATTTTATGGGTCCATTCCCATCATCTTATTCATGTCAGCACATTTTGGTGGCAGTAGATTATGTCTCTAAGTGGGTTGAAGCACTTGCTATACCAACCAATGATTCTCAGGTAGTCATAAATTTTTGANGGCAGATTATTCTACTAAGTAGGTTGAAGCAATTGCTACACCAACCAATGATTCTCAGGTAGTTATAAATTTTTTGAAGACAAACATTTTTAGTCAATTTGCAATACCGATGGCACTCATTAGTGATGGTGGCAAAAACTTTTGCAATAGGATGTTGAATTCGATTTTATCGAAATATGGAGTGAAGCATTGCATTGCTACAGCTTAACACGTACAAACCAGTGGTCAAGTGAAAATTTCCAGTTGAGAGATCAAACGGATTTTAGAAACAACCGTTAATGCATCAAGAAAAGATTAGGCAAATAAGTTAGATAACGTTCTCTGGGCATATAGCACAGAGTTTAAAACACCTATTGGGATGTCCCCACTTCGATTGGTATATGAAAAAGCTTGTCACTTACCTGTAGAGTTAGAGCACAAAGCATACTGGACCGTGAAAAAACTAAATTTTGATATACAACAAGTTGGAGGAATAAGACTTCTAAAGCTCAATGAGATGGATGAGTTCATGAATCATGCGTTTAACGGAAGGCAACTCGTTTTCTTAACCTTAACTTTTTTTTTCTTTGAATCATGCATCGTACATTTAAATCTTCATTAATTCTTAAATTCATTTAAAAAAATAAATAAATGACTGCGGTCAATTGTGGTTTGCAAAACCGCGTTCGACTGCAGCCGAGGGATTTTGTGTTTTCCACGGTAGACTGCCGACTTTGCAAACCCCAGTCAACTGGGGTCGATGAAGCCTCTATGTTTTTTTCTAATTTTTTCATTTCATTTCATTTTATTTTATGTTACAAAAAAAATGTGAAACCTTTTCTAACTATAATACTACTTTCAATTTTATTTCTTTCTTCAAAAACCTTCTCCTCCAACTTTTTCTATGTCAACATCAAAACCTTTCATCACTTCCATTGTAGGGGACATTAATTTAAGAGTGCATCTTGGTTCTCAACATTTTCTTGAATAATCTAACCTAGCTTTTGTGAAAGTTATATTCTTCAAGTTTTCTTGCTATTCTCTTGGGTGCTAATAGAAATTAAGGCATGGGCATGAAACTTTGGATTATATATTGTGATTAGTTGGAAAACGTATGAATTAACATATGGGTAATGAATGACAATAGAAATTTGTCCCTTTTATATGTTATTATACATTGTACTCAAGGTGTTTGATGAAAATCCTCAATCAACCTTATACATCCCAAACCTTTAGTCGCTTGGACATATTACCATCATTGAATACCCACTTCACGAGGATGAATCTTGTTGAATATATATGACATAAGACATTGTATTCCTTCGTTTTAAAACATATTTTCTCTTTTGCTAAATTTCTAAAGAACATCTGTCCAATGTGTGGTTTAACTTGTGCATGATAACTACATTTCAACAATGCCTCTAAGAGCCTCATCGACAAGAAAAAGGAAAAGAGATAGCTGAGCTTTCTAATCTGGGAAAGCGAGCCTAGTCCGAACCACTCCCATATGAAAAATATATATTGGACGAGGCCGAAAAACGATCAAACATCTTTAATAGATGGGCTCCTCTACCAGAGAAGGGAGTCAATTTGGAAAGTTTACGAAATCCTGGTATTCCTGTGGTCATAAGGGGATTAGCTTGGACAAAACTTTGCTCCAAACCACACAAAATATATACGACGGTGGTCAAGGAATTCATTGCGAATTTAAATGGAGACATCACCGATGAACAAAGTGAACATCATCATGAGACATATGTGCGGGGAGTATGGGTCCCTTTTAGCCTAGAGATTATCAGAGATTTTTATAATGTTGAAGAGGGATTAGATCCACCAAAAATTACAAATTGGCAAGAAGTGGCTCAATTCATTTACCCTTTGGACAAGCAAGAGTCGTGGCCTAGAAGTAATGTTGTACAACATGGAGAAATGAAGCATGAGTTGTCGTTCTTTCATCATGTCTTCTCAGCTAATATAGATCCGACGTCATACACAATTGAAATTTACTATGCTAGGATAACTATGTTGTATTGGCTTGCCATGGGACATTGCTTAAATTATGGGGGCCATATCTTTATTACAATTAAAGATATAGCCCTCCATCCAAGAAGTCGAGCAAAGCTTCTATTCCTAAGTCTCATTTCAGCTCTATGCAAGAGAGCTCGAGTCCCAATGATGCTATTGGAAGCTTAAAAAATAGGCACCAGTCTTGCGCCTAACAACAATTAGAAGGTTCGAAGGGCAAGTCATAAGATATAAAAATGAGGCATTAATGAATGCAGAAGAGGAATCTGAAGAAGAGAACATTCACAATCAAGAAGAAGCACATATTGACATGCCAGCCCCACTTCCACCAAGAATTGGTCGACAGGAAGGGGCAAACTTTGAGCCCAGGTTGAGATCAATCTAGACAACATAACAAGTACACATTAGAGTGATTCAACAACTGTAGGGTGGACATGAAGCTATGACTGCTACTCTTTATTACATGAATGCCACCATTACCATGGCCGAAAGACAGCAGTGCAAACATGAGGAACTATTGATGCTCTTAAGATGCCTCAACAATCGATGAAAAAGCCAGCTAACTTGCAACGCAATCCCATGGAAGTCTAGTAAAATCTTTCATATTTACTTTTAGTGTTTACATTGGGAACAATGTCAAAGTTTTAGTTTGGGGGTGGAATATGCTGTGTTTTTTCGTCTTTTTTTGTTATCGTAGTACGTAGTCCATGTTTTGCATGAGGGTCAGCTTAGTACATTATTTACATAGAACAATCTTCATTGTGTTAGTATTTGCATGGTTGTGTGTCAACTTAACGCGAACAATTTGATTCATATCCAATGATGATATTGTGCAAATCCTCGAGTAGAATTTGGATCGATTTATGTGGACACTTGAATTTTTAATTATTTATGAATCCCATCATCTTATAATTAGCTTTTTAACCATTCAAGTACATAATCATTTTTTTTTTGATCGGTGAGCACATAATCATTCTTGATTGCACTTATGGTTGACTATGAGTTGAGCCATGTGAGTCAGCAACCTTAGGATCTTTTAAGAACTGAGAACATATTTATTACATTATTCACCCCATTAGAACCAAATTGAAAACTCTTAGAATATGTTTGGGGTTGATTAAATCCTTCTAAAACCGAGAACATCACCACTTGATTGTCTTTTAGTTATTATCGTTGGCTGAAAAAAAGTGAAAGACATTGTACTAGCAGGGCACGTAAGAAAAAAAATACCTATATTTTATTATGGAGCTAGTTTTGAGTAATTTGACCCTACTCATGAAAAATGTTTAGGCAGTAATCTACAATGTTGTCTACAATGTAGAGTGAAAACTACCTTTGAAAATCTAAAAGATCCCAAAAATAGAATGGACAAAATAAATAGAAAAGTAAAACACACTTAAATGTGTTGATTTAGTAGCAAAGCAACTATAAGTGCTACCGTTGTCCTGCTAACTCTTGGTCATCAGATAGGAATTGAAAGGTAATTGAGTAGTTGATGAGAATAAGTGAAAATAAGCCATATCTCGTTGTTAGTTTGCATTTGGGGAGAAATTGAAAAACGAAGAGAGAAACACGAACGATGATAGGATGGATAGACACTATTGGAATTTGATTTTGTTTAGGAAAATGGACTTTGGAAGTTGAATGACATGGACATGATTCGAGTAGCATCGGTGGAATTGAGAATGTTTAACACATACACACACTCAAGAGCTAGATATACGATATGTGGGATTCTAATATAATTTTTAATTCTTGTATCTCATTAACTTGTTTGAATTTTGTGATTGCGATATGCATTTTGAGGAGACATTGGGTTACTTATATCGAGTTGAGTGTGATTGTTTAGAGTCTAGTTAAGTGTCTATTATGTTTTATTCGAGGATGAATAAAAGTTCAAGTGTGGGGGTGTTGATAAGTGTTAAATTTGCATTTATTTACACCACCAAAAGTGATTTTTATTGATATTATTATGAATTTGATACTTAATTATTTGTGTTTTTGGGATTATGTAGAAGAAAACTCGGATTGACACAATTCTTGATGTAGAAGGACAAAAGTGTATGGAATCTACAAATTTGGGATCAAATTCTACACTTTGAAAATTCAAAGGATTGATTTGCATGAATTGGAAGATATGAAGCATTGATGCAATTATAATCAAAGTGGATGGCAAAAAGAAATATGATTGAAGTCAAATTAAGCTTTAGAATGGAATTTGGAAAAAGAATCAACTTCAAAAGGGAAGTAGTTTATTGTGAATCTAATAGGGGTTGGAAATAAGGAAAGACAAGGAACGAAGAAAGAAAGAAAGAAAGAAAGAAAATAAAAAAGGTAGGAAAGAAAAAATGGAGAATTAATAAGAGATAGAGATAGAGAGAGATAGAGAGAGAGCATGAAAAGAATTGGGAGGAGACATATTCACATTTGTCGTCGTTACAGCTTGAAGATTTATACCACACAAGGAAGGAGACAAAGAATATTTTTAGAATTAGTGCGGTGAAGAATAACAATAGCTTAGAGGATTTTTATCTTGTTGAGTGTAATTTAACCCGGTGATGTTTTCCAACTTTTATTTGTTTGATTTCAACGTTATGAGTAATTAAATACTTTTTATGTTAGGATGGATGGCATAGCTTAAGGTTTTTATTATTTGTTTAATTCCAAGATTTTCACGCCACTTTAATACTTGTTAATTAATTATTGTGTATTTAGTGTTTCAATTGTCTATGCAACAACTGATTGATTTAGGGATAATACTGAGATCGAGAGGTGATGTATAATTCTAGCTCTTGCAAATTAATATAGACATTATAAGAGATCGAGAGATAATTATAGGCTATACGATCCATGTTGAATTCTTATAGATTAATGCGTTCATATGTGTTATATAGAGATATAGTAAGTTCGAGCTTATGAATATGATTAGTGTTGCTCGAGAGAGATCACTAACTATAATAGATTAATTCGATCGTTAAAACATATGAAAAGATGGTTGAATGAATTGTAATTAGATGTATGTTAAATAACCTAAGTGAAATGAGAAATCCTTACTACTTAATCGCTTAATCTTATCTATCGGGTTAATTTGATTTTGTTATTTAATTTATTAGAACTTTGTTTAGGAAACATAAATTGATTTAATAATTAGTGACCATTTTAATTTAATTTGAAGATAAGTCAGTTTAAAAATTTATAGTATATAGTAGTTTCTATGGGACGATATTCGGAATTGATAAATTCACTTTATTACTTGTAACGACTCGTACACTTGCGGAATTTGACAAACAAGTTCTATTGGATTATATTTTCATATGTATATGATTTTTTCGTTTTTGTGCATTTATATATTGATTGACAAATTTTTAATGTTATTTAATTAAATATTAATAAATGATCTTGTTATCGAGTCCCTTGACTGTCGATAGTCAATGGTCAACGACTGCCCTAGCTCACCAACATTTCTAGATTCACCACCAGATATGTGTGTATTCATAAAGAGGTTTACTATGTTTTGATTCTTGAATTTTGTGTTAGTATTGCCATATTATCTTGTTATGTTGCAGACTTGATTCGTTAAATTTCTATATTCCTATAAGTTAAAAATTCTATTAATTGAAGGGAAGTGGTTATAATTGTTACCAATCTTATCTCGATAGAAAAAGAAAACTATGAATTGAATGCTGCTCATCATACATTGAGAGATAGTATTACAGTCACACTAATGTGTATGGATGACAATTGTATTCTATTGCCTCTATGGACGATAATGAATGTAGATCATGTCATAAAAGTGGTTGCTTTCTCAGTCAGTGGCGAGCTAGCACTCAGCGAGGTGGTGCAATTGCCTGTGTTGGCACCGTTGAAATTCATATCGGTCGCGCAATTGATTTATTACATGTGATCTTTGCCAGGTAGAAAAATAAAAATTGGGAAAGATGAAGTCACTCAGTCCCCCCTCCCCATTTTGAGAATAGGCATTTGTTTTTAAACTGTGGCCCATTAATAGAAGATAAACCAAAACTTTGATAATTGTCCAAAATCACAACAAATACAATCCATTGCCCAAATCTAAAGAAGAAGTCATGACATTTCACTTTCAAAAATCCTAATCACAGAAACCAGTGAATTCGAAACCCTATTCTTCTACCTTGACTCCGACTTGATGATTCCCGATGATTTCCCACCCACTGTCGCCACTCGCCGTGACGAACACACCATGCATGCCGCCTCACTGTCGATAATTTTATTGCATTTATCTTCTTAGTTCTTAAATGATAAAAATGAATCTTTCGCATTTTTGGGTTTGTGAAGAGATTGATTTTAGTTATAATTTGATTTATTTAATTACCAAGATTAGATTGATTGCAACTGGATCCTAGATTTTAATCGTGTGGATAGTGGACTAGTTGATTGGTTGTGGTTAGGTTCTTATCATTTAAATGTTAATTTTGTGTTTTATATGCAATTGGATTCTAGGTTTTATATGGTTGTGTAATGTTATTATCTTTAAACTTGATGATTGTTTAACATGTGATTTACGGTTAATATGTGATTTATGTTTAATTTTCATACAGATTATGAGACGATTTTTCAACCGAAATAAAAGTCCCAACCTAGTCCTCCTAGTGGTGCATCTAGTCCAACCACTATGCCTAGTTGAGCAAACAAGTTTTTAAATAACGCAAAGAAGTTTTGGGCTCAATTCAATATAGATGATCTTGTGTCTGATTGGGAAACGTCCCTCTATCGAGTCATATAATCCTAATATTAGAGATGATGTTAAGATGACATACTTAGAGAAATGTCCTTGTTAACCACATGGACATGAATTTCAAAGAAGATTGATGGGAGAGGATAATAGGTGTCTTAGGAAAGAATGGTTCTATGAATTTTATTTGTTGGAGTATAGTATAAGAAAATATGTACTTATTGTTTGTATTTCTACTTGTTTAAACCTAATAGAGGGGGTCAAGGAGTGGACATGCATTCACTAAGACCAACTTTAGGGATTGGAAGTACAAAATGATTTTAAAATATCATATCGATCTCTTTGATATAGCTCAGAATCAAGCTTTCATTAACTATACCAACTTGATAAATCAAAAGCAAAGTATCTCTTATGTTCTTTCCAGCCAAAGTAGTAGACAACAAAAACGTTATAGGACAAGGTTAAATATGGTGATAGATTGTATTAGATTCCTCTTGATGCAAGGATTGCCTTCCCTTGGTCATGGTGAGTTGAAAGAGTCATTTAATAGGGGAAATCTAAATAAGCTACTAGAATGGTATGTTGTTTGTTGTGAAAAAGTGAAGGCAATAGTATTAAGCAATGTCCTAGAAATGACCAAATGACTTCACCAAACATCCAAAGAGATTTGATCAACTATTGTGTCGTAGAAACAACAAAGGCTATTATGAATGAGATGATGGATTCTTTGTTTTCAATTTTGGTTTATAAGGCTGGTGATAATTCTATAAAGGAACAAATGATAGTTGTTTTGAGATTTGTGGACAAAAGTCGACAAGTGAAGGAATTTTTTTGGGCATTTCTCATGTGCCTAATAATTGTGCCCAATCAGTAAAAGATGCTATTGATGCAATGTTTTCTATACATGGGTTGAGTATATCTAGCCTAAGAGGACAATGTTATGATGGAGAAAGCAATGTGTCAAGGGAATTCAATGGGTAGAAAGCTTTGATTTTAAGGAAGAACCTATATGCTATGTATGTTCATTGCTTTGCTCGCCAACTTCAGTTGTTAGTTATTACCGTGGTACGTAGAAATGATATGCTTGGTGATTTTTTTTAACATGCTTGCTATTAGAGTGAACTTTACTGGTGCATTATGTAAGCGTGTAAATGCTCTTCTAAAAATGGGGAAACTTTGTAGTGGTAGTTGTAAGTTTCAAGAAATGAGTTTGGCATGCCCATGTGATATTAGATGGGGCTCACATCTATTAACAATTACTCGTGTTAGTAATATGTTTAATGCTATCATAGATGTACTTGGAGATATATCAGAAGAAGACATAAATTCATATCAGAGACCAATGACCACAAGACAGATGATTACTATACAAGATTTTAAGTTTGTGTTCAGTCTCTACTTTATGTTTTAAACTTGTTATTATAGATGATGTTTACAAACTTTACAAAAAAAAGATCAGCATATTCAGAATTCTATAAGGTTATTGGATTTGTGTGAGTATGTATAGCAGAACATGATGGACAATAGTTGGGATAATTTTTTGAGTAGTGTGTTGAGTTTTTTGTTGCTAGGCATATTGTAGTGCACAATCTAGAGGATATTGTAGTAATGAAAGCCTAACCTAGGCGTACAGCTCGGCAGGTGACTTATTATCATTGCTTTTATGTTGATATGTACTGCTATGTGATAGATTCAATCTTGCAAGAGTTAAATGATTGTTTTCCAGAGAAAACTACTAAGCTCATTGCATATATGTTTAAATCCAGAAGTCTCATTCGTAGCATTTGATAGTGCTTAATTGCTACGTCTTGCACAGTTCTATTTTCTGGACTTCAACAGTGAATAATTCTTATTACTCAAACCTCAATTTGACAAGTTTTTTATGCTTGTGAGAAGGGACGAGACCTTCTTTAACCCCGATAGCATATCTTGTGTAGCTCAAAAGTCGATTGAAACAAGTAGTTCTTGTTATTTTCTATTGGGTTATAGGCTAAACACCTTAGTTTGATATTACTTGTGGCAACTAGAAATGTTGAAAGTGTATTCTCTGCTTTAAATTTAATCACGGTGATTTGCACAACAAAATATGAGAATATCGGTGGAATGACATTTTAGTAGTTTATATGAAAAAAAGAGATTTTTGGCAAAATTGAGAATAAGGCATTCTTGCAACGCTTTCAAAGTATGAGATTCGAAGAATGCAGTTGTCTAATCTTACAGTTACGAAATGATGTTATATCATTTTCTTTTTTAATATTATTATTTTGGGTAGTATTGAATTATATATATATATATATATATGATTTTTACATCTTAGTGTTTTATATATAAATTGAAGAATTTTTAATATTTTTTAATATTAATAAACGATATCATTATTATGGCCATTGACGTCATGGTTAACGATCAACATTTGCCCTATTTGACCTCAAATCATGGATCTGTCACTATTCTCAATGTTGTCTACTATCTAATCCTAAGGAAAACCAATAAGTATATTGATTAAAATGAATAATACACGAATTCTTGTATTGTTTGATAGTTTTGCAAATTTTAATTTGTAATTTATTAACTATATTTGATTTTACTTTGTTAAAGTGACAATCATTATTTTGCCTTTTTAAAATACCAAGAGGACACCTCAATCTCTAGGATGAATCCACCGTTTAGTGTTCATTTATGAAACATTTTTTGCTTTCCCCATTTTACCCTTCAATCCTATCCTTACTACCTTTAATTGAACAAAGGCTCGACATCATTGGTTGAAAGGAAGGTTTTTATTTATTTATTTTTTCTTTTCACTACCCTAGCTTTATTTGCACCATTGGGCAGCTTAAAGCAAATTCGTGAGTTCCTTTTGATTCGAAAAATATATGAAAGTTAATACTTGGATGTCTTGATTATTAAGTCCAGCACACTTAATGAATGTTAAATCTTATTGCGATTTAATAGGCATAATCTGTGATACGCTCTCGTTCACTGCTTTCACTCACCTTTTTCCCCTCATTCCTCTAGCTGAGTGTATCCATGATTTTTCAACACAATTTCTTTTCTCTCGCGTCATAAGGTACTTTTTTCTCTGATTATCTTGTCATTTTGCTTTTAGTAAATTTCAGTAAATTCTCCCTTATCCAAGTCGTACAAATATTTCCTTTCATATGCCTTGAGCAATTTTTCCCTATTTTCCTCCTCCACACAAGATTCTCCTCGTTTTCTTCCTTTTTTAAAAATTTTTTTTTTTTTTAAAATTCAAATGAAAATATCTAAAACTTAGGAAGAAGTGAAAGGGGTTAGGGCGCAGGTTAGTTGAGGCTTGGAACACAGTATGCGACCAAATATTTTTGTTTTTAATTCAAAATGCATATTCACATCATTCTAGTTATAGAAAAAGAGGAGAGGTAATAAAGAAATAGAGTTAACGAACTTGGGTGGTTAATCGTCTCCGCACATTACTTGTTGAATCTTGTTCTGCATAGTATATCAAAATTTTCTTAAGTAGCTAATGTTAAATATTCTTTCTTTATGTTCCCACTCCTTAAATTAAACATATTTGTAATGATTCAGTATTTGAGCAGGAAAGTGTCCAGAACTTGTTATTGTACTTATGCCTCTCTCTTTCTGTCCTCGTGAATTCGAGTAGCCTTTGCCTGTAAATCTAATACTTGGTAAATTTTAACTTTGCTTATCCACAGTTCTTGTCATGTGAATTTGAATCCACGTATAGCTTCTATCAGATTTTTGTACATTGCATTAGCATTAGTTTTTTGTATCTCGATTGCAAATGATCTAAAACTTTTGGAAATTAGATTAATACACCCCAATGTCCTTGTTCAATCAAGAAAATTCCGGTTTCATTATGGTGAATTCCCCGAATGAAATAAAGTCCATGTTCAAGGATTTGAATTTAGTTTTATAAAACCCTCTTGTTTTATCCCTAGCACATTAGTTCTCATGTCGTCTTTGTCTTACTCCATGCAAAATTGTACAACCTAAAATCTATCATGTGTTCTTAGATGTTATATTCTTAAACTCGAATGCAAATCCTAGAACCAAGCATACCCTACGTTATGTTAGTATCTCTCTTAAAGTTAAATGCTCCTCACTCTATTGCTATAAGATGACCAGTTTTACATTATTTCCTACTTTTGTTATTTAATTCTGAAAGAAAAGATTTTCTTTGTTAATTGATGTATTTTTAATGATGGAACAGAGCTCCGACGGAGATATAATTGACTGTGTCCACATTTTTCATCAGCCAGCTCTCAATCACCTTTTTCTCAGAGACCACATAATCCAGGTCTATTTCTTTATCTTTAGTTTTGGTACTTGCACAATTTTTTTTTGTTCAATCTATCTAATTCAGTGTCTGGGTTGTCTCACGGTTCTTTAGATGAGCCTCAGCTATCATCCAGAAGGAGTTTTTAATGAGAACAAGCTGTTGACTATGCCTAATGAACAGACGAACTCGTTTACTCAGTTGGCATATGAACAAGAAGTGCCCCGAGGACACCATACTCACAAGGAGAACTGTCACGACCCGTCCATATGTACTCAAGCTATTTTACGACAAGTCTCCAAATGTACTCAAGATACTCAATACGCAGTGAGCCCATGATATGGATACATGTACTACTATTTAACTTTTCTAACACAACATACACGCATCCCAAAAGAAATTTGAACTAAGTAAGTTGACCAAATGAATCAAACAATTAAAGACAAGGTATGGCTCAACTCGGTAGATCAACAGGCCGATGCTGCTCAACTCCGCTACTAATCTAATAAGGAAAGAGGTGACAAAATATATGAGCTAGTAACTCAGTGAGTGAATAGTTCGTAAATACATATACTTTTTCCATTTATGCATATTTATTGAAAAATTTGATTTATTTTCTTACAATTTTAAGAAATTCTAAATTCTAATAATTTCTTAGCTATAATCATAAAATTCTTACTCTTTATTTTGACCACGGTAAAAGATATTGAGTATAAAAAAATATTGTATAAAAAAATCTGTGTAAAGCTATCATTTTGTTAAGTTAAAATTGTATTTCTGTAACTGAATAAACTGAATTAGATATTCTGAAATGAACTATTATCTCATATTTGAAAAAAAAAAAATCTATGAATCTACAACTGAATGAACGTAATATGATATACTAAAGAGTCACATAAACTGTCTGATCAACACTTGTGTACACGGTCGTAGCACCTCAGTGCACAAAGTGGAAATAACATAACCATCTTATACACGGCCGTAGGCCCTCAGTGCATAATAGGTACTGTAACACACGACCGTAGCCCCTCAGTGGATAAGAGTTACCTTTATATATGGCTGTAGCCCCTCAGTGTATAGGAGTCAAATACATGACTCTAGTACACGACCGTAGCCCCTCAGTGCACTAGAGTAAGATAACTACATCGGGTATTTTCTGATGGTTTCAAAATAATCATCCTCATTTACTAATTTATCGAAAATAAGACATTTCATATAGCTGATATGCTTATCTAAAAATTGATAATCATTTCAACATTCATATTAAGTAAACATGATAATAAGTTTATAAGCTAAAAATCATCTTGAAAAATTAAGTTCTCCACTCACTGAAACAAGGTACGGACTATGACGTTCGGCAAGCTNGCTTATCTAAAAATTGATAATCATTTCAACATTCATATTAAGTAAACATGATTATAAGTTTATAAGTTAAAAATCTTATTTTTGGAAAAGTAAGTTTTCTACTCGCATAAAACAAGCTACAGACTATGATGTTTGATAAGCTTTTTCCAATCTCTTCTTCACAACCTGAAATACCATACAAGATAACCAATTTAACCACTATCCAATCAAGAAACATTTAATATCTAATGCTATAATACTTAAACTAAATTTCTCGATACTTGAATAAATCTCCCAAATTATTCCTTTAATCCATTGGAATTAATAACACTTTCTAGTCCATTTTCTAATAACTAATTCATCAACATAACCTTCATTCCACGCATAAATGCAACTACTCACTTCAATCTAGTGACAACTAGTAAATATAATTCAATTAATTAAATTTTGATCTTCTTCCATAAATTCATACTTCAAAGTAAGTATTTCATCATCACAATCCTTCTATCAAATTTACTTCATTCAAGAATCTCAATAAAAATTCAAGGGTTTGCCCAAAAATAAAATCCCTTACCTTGATGTAAATGGAGGGTAATCAATCAAGAAACTTTAACTAACAATGGTACTCCTTCAACTAATCTGAAAATTAAACTAACAAATTAAAACCCTAGAAATTTAATATAAATTATTCCTTTATATCTTGAAGAAATTGATTAATTAAACCCAAGATTGAGGAAATAATACTTACTCTTTCTTCCTCCCTTTTCCATTCTTTTCTTCTTTCTCCTTTTTCCTCTCTCTTTCCTTCTCATGGTTTCGGTCTTCAGCTCCCATTCAGGCTTCCCTTTCTGTCCAGCTGCGTGTGTGTGTAAAAAGATGAAAAATGGGGTTTCCAATTGCTATATTAATGGGGGCACTAACATTTAATTGCAAAGGAAGCCCTTCAACCTTCATATAAGACCCTATTAAATCCTTACATTTTAATACTTGAAAATTGAACTCCCAACCTAAAATTATATCAATTTAAAACCCTCATATATTATTCATTGCAAAATAAACCCCAAGAAAAATAATTTGCTTTATTTAAGTCCCATTTTGACTATGACTTTGACAATTCCTCCTTTAACTTTTGACTAATTTAAATGGTTTGTAACAATCTCGCCTTCTTAAAAGAATTTCATCCTCGAAATTCAACTGGCAACTGGTTAGAGTTCATTCCTTCCTATCTTACTTATCTCATAATGCCTCATCTTAAATGATTCATTAAATAGACTTAGAGCTCATTCCTTCCTATATTGCATCTTCTTTGGCTTTTTCTGAGTTGAGCTCTCCTTAACTTCAATGGTAATCTTCAAACATAAGATAAACCTGATAGCTACACACTAGACTATAGCACTAGACAATACATTTCTTACATACCCCATAACCCGTTGTAAACTCCATCATTGAACAATTGGACTCAAGTTTTAAATAGCATCTCAAAGACCAATATATAATATTCTCAAATTGTCCTTTTTTTTTTCTTAAATCTTAAGAAAAATTCAACTGTTTCCCTATTTGAAGTTCAAGATACTACCTTTCATACTCCAAAATTTCATCTTATATCATGATTTGAACTATTCTTTGATCAAATATATAACAATGGTTACATATTAAGACCAAATAACTTTCTTTTGCCAATACTTCGATATCTATATAACCTCCAATATCGTCACCTATATTTAGTTCTTATATGTCAACTCAGTGAAAATAAATGATTATCCAAGGCTTCTATAATTAACAAACCATAGGTGATAACCTCTCTTTTGAATTTGTGTTCATAGTCTGACATTCTATGAAAAGAAATTGCACAATGTAAGTTAGTTATATATGATAGATACTCAAACTCCATCATATGATTTTATAAATCATCTCATGAGCTGATTATATCACTTGAAAATAAAATCTTGTAACTTTTGTCGATCTATCAATAAAGATCCGAATACCAATTTTTTCACCATTAAGTATACTTGTAACCCCATATGAAAAATATTTCAAGCTAATTCTTCCATTCTAAATTGACATATGCACAAATTCACTTAGGGTGTGTTTGAGCCACATTATTTTGGTAGAATGTATTCTGAAATAGTAGATTGATAGAAAATGTGTGGTTGAAAAAGAAGGAAAAGTTATTGATGTGATGGAAATATTATTTTATTGAAGAATGTGTGGTTGAAAATGAGTAGAAGAATGAAAATGAAAATTTTATTGTGTACCAAACAGGGGCTTAATGATTTTCTAAAATTCTAGCTATCCCCAACAACAATTGGTACAAGTCAATATAATGTTCTTTTCCTTTACTTTTATAACACCAGTGATAACACATGTACACAACTTCAATTTCCACCATTATGAATGAAAATATACCTTAAACTCTGGTGATGACTAAGTATTCGATCTTTCTCGCAATGTGATAACACCATGATTCCTAAATTCGACCCCAAAATAACCATCTCCAAATCATGCTTTAATCCTGCCTCTTCAACAATCTACAATACAATCCATAATTTATCAGTTCACTTTAGAACACTTTCTAAATTCTAGAATAACTCATTATCAAAAATCAAACCTAGAACACTTTCTAAATTCTAGAATAACTCATTATCATAAATCAAACCCTCGCTAGCTTTAGATACAAGAGTAAATATTTCCTCAGAATGTAATCTGATAGCAAAACTTCTTACATTTCTAAGCCAGCGTAATATTGGTGCTCTTACTTTCTATGAAAAGACAATAATAACATTTAATCCTTGATAATTCTACATTCTTATTCTATAAAAGTCCACTGGCCTCGTACCAACGCATCAGCCTTCTTGTATAGTACATACTGACATTAAATTATGATAATGTAACTAAAGGATACCATTCCACAATTTAGCAAAATTTACATTTGACAATCATCCTAGAATTTGAACAATCCAACACATCATTCATATATTCCATAGTAAATAGAGCTCGATAAGAATGTACTCTTTATTCATGTGATCCAGAAATAAGATCGAAATATAACCCAAATATTGCATTATCGAAATTTCATTAAATTTAACTTAACTTCACAATTTAGCTTAAAGCTTCCCAATCGTATATAATATAACACAAGGTCCAACATATAACCTTGACAAAATTGCTAATCTAATAGTCCAAATGTATCATCACATTATTTTGCCATAGGTCAACCATAGCATTCACTTACTTTCGATTCACCATATAGTGCCGTAATCATGTGACCTTGTCACTTATGGTCAAACTGTATAACTTCAAACCTTTGATTATACTATTTCCTTAGGATCACAAAAGCGTGCTCTTTATAATTATCTAGTGAACCTTTCACACATTAATATACCATCAAGATTCGTATGCTAATCAATCTCTTTCCGTTTTCTTAATATTATCCATTTGGAACGTATTTCCTTGATCTAATATTCTTTTATCTTGTAATCAACTTTATTGCACTCACTTTTTTATACCCGAAATAATGGATTATAACCAGTCAATCATATACGTAATAAGATCATTGCAACAAATATTGATTACGTCAATGCATGTACATCATCCTTCCATACTCTACCAAGTAGTAATCTTCCCAAGAATACTAGTAAAAAAAATCAACGTCTAATTCTTTAAGATGATCAAGATTCCTTACATAAATTGTCTTCCAAAATACCTCAATTACAACATTTGTTAATACCAATCATATAAAATGTATACAAGTGTCTTCCTTAGAAACACCCATAAAACAATTTATATAATCACACACTAGTGATCATATACCCACTTAATTCAAATACTCATGAATATACAATCAATAAAATCATCAAAACTATTACTCCAGATTGGCACTATATGAAAAATTGCCCTGAAATTATGCATACACCATAATATCAATCCAACTACTAATAACATCTCCAACCATCAGATAGTCTCAACTACCACACCTACATTCTTCTATTCTTTAGGTTCCATACATCCTATTGGCAAAAACTTGGGAGCCTGTGATTTTTGCCACCACAACATGTGACCATACACACTGAATACGCATAATATGCCAATGCACAAACTATGAAAACTTCCCAAACTTAATAAACCATGCTCTGATACCAACTGTCACGACCCGTCCCAAGTCACCCCAATGGACCCGACACATGTCGTGCGTTGATGATAGATACCAGCTAAGTGCTGGACCCACCATCAAGGCGACAATGACTTGTTTAAACTGTAACCTACGTTAATAAAAATTTTGACAGAGTTTCCCCTGTAATATGGACTAAAACAACCTGAACAATAGTCAATATACTCCAACCAGTACATATAACAACAGGGTACACCAGCCCCTCAAAACTCAAACTATTCAAAATACAATACTGGGAAGACGACCTTTACAAATATTTTACGACAAAAGTCTACAAATGTACTCAAGATACCCAATATGTAGTGAGCCCATGATATGGATACATGTACTACTATTTAACTTTTCTGACACAACATATATGCATCCCAAAAGAAATATGAGCTAAGTTGACTAAATGAATCATACAATTAAAGACAAGGTATGGCTCAACTTAGTGGATCAACAAGCTCCGATGCTGTTCAACTCAGCTACTATCTGATAAGGAAAGAGGTGAATAAATATATGAGATTGTAACTCAATGAATGGATATTTTTGTAAATACATATACTTTTTCCATTAATACATATTTACTAAAAAATCTGATTTATTTTCTTACAATTTTAAGAAATTCTAAATTCTAATAATTTCTTTTAGAACTGAAATATGCTAAAATCATAAAATTCTTACTCTTTATTCTGAATATCCAATCGTAAAATATATAGAGTATAAAAAAATCTGGTATCAACAAAAATATGTGTAAAGCTATAATTTCTGTAAGTTAAAATCGTATTTCTGTAATTAAATAAGCTGAATTCTATATTCTGAAATGAACTATTATCTCATATTTGAAAAACAAAATCTATGAATCTACAATTGAATATACGTAATATGATATACTAAAAAGTCACACAAATAAGTACCCAATGAATAATCTTACTCATGTACAGAGTAATCTCGGCGTACAAGACAAAGCCATTCAAATCTAATAATCTAATAATCTGGTCATACGTACACAGAGCTATCCCAAAAGCTAATCACCTTAGTACACGGCCCAAGTCTACTAGTGTACGAGAGTGGGTCCAAAAAACATCTGACTAAAATCTATATCAAAACATCATATAAAATCATAATGTTGGGGCCAAGTCATAAGTTATGCTCAAGCTAAATCCTAATGCTGGTGCTAAAAATGATAATAATTGATACAGTAAAATGAGTAAGTACATTAGTCAAATTCAGTAAGTTAAAAACCATAATCTGAAATCATTAAGGTAAACTGTAAGCTGGAACTAATAATCCACTATATATTGGATACTCACATCAAAATATACCCCATGTAATCATCTGCTGATGATATGAAAGCTATAAAGTCATATGCACATAAACTGTCTTATCAACACTTTTGTACACGGCCGTAGCCCCTCAGTGCATAAAGTGGAAATAACATAACCATCATTATACACGATTGTAGGCCCTTAGTACATAATATGTACTCTTACACACGACTGTAGCCCCTCAGTGGATAAGAGTTACCTTATACATAGTTGTAGCCCCTCAGTGTATAGGAGTCAAATACACGACTCCAGTACATGGCCGTAGCCCCTCAGTGCACTAGAGTAAGATAACTACATCGGGTATTTTCTGATGATTTCAAAATAATCATGCTCATTTACTAATTTCTGAAAAATAAGACATTTCATATAACTGATATGCTTATCTAAAAATTGATCATTTAACATTCATATTAAGTAAACATGATTATAAGTTTAAAAGTTAAAAATCTTATTTTTGAAAAAGTAAGTTCTCCACTCACAAAGTACGAGCTACAAGCTAAACTGGCTGATAAACGTTTCCAATATCCTCGTCACCACC
>CAIGRP010020642.1:0-15865 GCA_903798385.1 Fraxinus cuspidata | reverse complement strand
AAAATTGAGTTCGAGGTTTCATCTAAATATTATATAGTTAATTGGTCTCAAGTGTGGATGCAGGAGGAGAGTTTTTACAACTTTATAATTAAATTAATAAATTCTTTTTACAAAATAAAAAAATTTAGGTTCACAGTTTTTAACAAATTAATTCACATCTTCATTGTACTTTGGGGTGAAAATACAATTTTCATTTTTTCACAAAAATAAAAAAAGAACTATGGAGCCACAAATGGCCCACGAGTCAATTGGTGGAGGATCTGAAATTTTGGAAGCGAGTCAACTCGGGCTCAGCTCGTCCCATTCGCAAGCACTAGTTGGCTCACCAGGTTGATCAGGCAAGCATGAATTCGCTCACTAGATCGGTCAAGCTGAACAATTCGACTTATTTAAGACCACTAAATTCATGGGACAATCCACTGTAGACTGGGAAAAATTCGAATTGACGAGTTTATTTACACCCTTCAGTCGTGGGTTTATAGTTGAGTTTTGCTGTTAAAATTGAGATGTCCAACTTTTTGTCCACCCAATAATTCATTGATACATCACTTTAAATTAACAAGTTTAACTTTTCATTCACTATTATTTGTGCTTAAAAATATGTGTAAAATAATGTGTCAATGCATAATTGATGAACAGTAAATAGGATAGCCAATTTTGAACAGTCGATCTCAACTCGTGACTCGGACCATATAAATATCATTTTGTCAAAAAACTCAATAATTGTTGGATCACGCGGATGCTTAATGCCTAAGACTCTGCCCACAATGGCATAGAAAATTCTTCCCCAGTGCCCCGCACCTGCCAAACACCAAATCCGTGTCTCCATCAACTCGTGCACACGCAACGCACACTGGAGAATCTTCCAAATTCTCGAAATTTCCCGAGTTGAGAAAAGCAACGGATAGCGATAAAAACGTTACTATTCTATCGGCTTCCTAATCGTTAAACAAGTAAGAAAATATCCCTTTACATAAAGAAAGATCCACGATAAGTATCCCATTTCTCCTCAGGCGGTTATTTTATTCAAGAGCATTTTTGGGTTGAAGAAAAATAATAATAAATAAAACTTTTAAGTGAACTAAATTAAAGTTATGAAATATATTATGCCCCTGTTTGGTGAAACTAAAATAAGATTTTTAATAAATTTTAATAAATGTGTTATTGAAAAGTTATGGCCTTATGAAATATATAATTAAAATTAATTGTTCAATTTAACTTATCGTCTTTTTGAGCCCCATTTTGGCTAATAATGTATTTTGAAATAGTAGATTGATAGAAAATATATGGTTAAAAAATAAGGAAAAATATTGAATTTGTATGTAATATTATTTTATTGAAAAATATGTGATTGAAATGAAAAGAGAGAAAAAATGTATTTTAAAAAATAATGATGATCAAACAAGAGCTTAAATTAAAATCTAGATTATGGCTAAACTGTGTTGATGAATTTATTAAGCACGTTCATATTTTAAAATCTAATTATTTTTAAGTTAAATTAATATGACACATTATCAAATATTCTTTATATTTATGAATATTCTTTAAACTATAAAAATATTTTCTAGTTCAAAGCAAAAAATAATCATTTGCACAAAATATAAGCACAATCATGTTTGCTGCTTGTTTTCCATAATTTACTACGAAACTTATAAATGGATAAATTTTATTCGTGGTCACCGAACTTTTAGCAGAATGTCAATACGATTAGTAAATCTTAATTTATCTCAATTAAGTCGATGAACTTTAGTTTAATTTCGAATATTCTTTCTCAGTCACATTCCATCAATTATCTTCTAAATCGACGAAAATTGCTTAGCTGACAATAAATGTTAACTAATCTTTTAAGTAATCATTACGTGTCACCTTAGAAAAAATAATAAAATGAACATCACGAAACTATTTTTTGTTTAATTGTTAAAAATATATAATTTAATTATGACATGGAGTTGTGGTAGTTTATCATGTCATGCAGCAACTGTCAATCACATATTTTTCATTAATTTGGTTGACGACAAAGACGATGGTGAATTTGCAACAAAATTAAATTTTACTAAGCTGATTAAGAAAATTAAAATTTCACAATTAAATTGAAATTCCGTTAAAAGTTCAATCATCGTACACAAGATGTAATTCACACACAAAAAAGTAATCACTTTGCACAGTAAATAATTATTCCATGTGCTTATTTTCCATCAATTTCAATGAAAATAAGGAGTTTTAAAGCTCAAACAAGTTTGGCAATTAAAGATGCTTATAAGCATGTTTGACTAACTTATAAACACCCAAACATGCCTTACAATCCTCCTTCCTACCATTTCCTTTTCTAATTGGAAATTCCTATATAATCCGGTCACCCAAAGCCTTCCTTCGATCTACAGCTACAATTCAGAAGAATCCCTAATTCTACACTGTTTTCTCCTCTCTTTTTCTCTGTCTCTATTATAAGATTTCAAAACTTCTTTTTCCTAAATTAATCCCAATTCTCGATCTCATTCTCCATTTTTGCGAACAAGATGGAGTATCGGCCATTAGATATCAAAGTTATATCGGCAGAGGGCATAAAGGATGTCAATCTTTTCTCTAAGATGGATGTCTACGTCGTTGTGTCGATTGCCGGTTACCCCAAGTCGAAGAAGAAGACTTTCGTCGACAAGGATTGCGGCACCCATCCAAAGTGGAATCATCAAATGGATTTCGTCGTTGATGAGCCGTATTTGACGAAGCCTGGCCTGTCCCTTCACTTCCAGCTCATGGCAGATCGGTCTATTGGAGGGGACAAGGAGGTTGGCGAGGTCACTGTCCCGATCCACGAGCTTTACCAGAATGTCAATTCGAATCCCGGCGAAGAAAAGGTTGTTGAATATCAGATTAGAACCTCGTCAGGGAAACCCAAGGGCAACATCAAGTTTTCGTATAAATTTGGGGAGAAATTCACTGAACAAGTGGATACAAAAAAGCATGTGGATGAGCCTATGACTGCGTATCCAGCGCCACCACCACATGTTGCCGGAGGAAGCATGCCACCCCAGCAGGGAATGGGATACGGTGCTCCTCCTCCTGGGATGGCATATCAGCAATTTGTCCCTTCACTTCCAGCTCATGGCAGATCGGTCTATTGGAGGGGACAAGGAGGTTGGCGAGGTCACTGTCCCGATCCACGAGCTTTACCAGAATGTCAATTCGAATCCCGGCGAAGAAAAGGTTGTTGAATATCAGGTTAGAACCTCGTCAGGAAAACCCAAGGGCAACATCAAGTTTTCGTATAAATTTGGGGAGAAATTCACTGAACAAGTGGATACAAAAAAGCATGTGGATGAGCCTATGACCGCGTATCCAGCGCCACCACCACATGTTGCCGGAGGAAGCATGCCACCCCAGCAGGGAATGGGATACGGTGCTCCTCCTCCTGGGATGGCATATCAGCAATATCCCCAATATCCTCCTCATCCAGGGTATGGCTATCCACCACCAGGTGGGTACCCGCCTCCTGGGTACGGTTATCCTCCTCCGCCCCAGCAGGGGTATGGTGGATATCCCCCGGTGCAGAATCCTAAGAAGAAAAAGTCTGGGATGGGATCAGGTCTAGCAATGGGGTTGGGGGCTGGATTGCTCGGAGGGATGCTTGTTGGTGATATGGTGGACGATGCAGCTGCCTATGATGCTGGCTATGACGATGCAATGGGCGACACGGGTGGCTTTGATTTCTAAATATGTATATATAATATAATAAATTGGTTATAATCTTGTATGCCTATATATACAAGAGTGATCATGTTCAATATACTTGGATCATTGACTGTTTAATTTGTTAATTCAGCCTTTTCTTTTCTTTTTATGATTTATAAATGTTGTTTGATGTCATGATCTAATTGCAATTACATAATTTATTAATTTTTTATTGACTTTGTTGTAGATTTCAAATATCTGCATCTGTGTAGGTTGATAATATAATGTTGTTTCAATGCCACCTGTACTTATCATGTTGCGATAGCGGATATGTTAATTGATACCTATTTCTAACCAAATTCTACTTGATTCAGTGGTTGTGGCATCAGACTTGGCTTCTTCTTGAAGTCCTTGCCTTTTCGATACTTTACGCCCCTGTCCCTGACATTGTGTCGACTCCCCCTGGCTATGAGCCTTATTGTTGGTTTGTAGTAGTTCTTGATGTTTTACTGGCTTCAAGAAAATGGTGAGGTGATGTCTTGCTTAAGTACAGAACAATGGGAACGATGGTACCTGTGAAGTAAACCAAGTGAACGAGTATAGATGATTATATAAAAGCCTAAAATTCTGCCTTCTTATGTAGGAGGGCATGTGATTTATTGCACTCGCTTAGTCATGTTCTATGATAAGGAGCAATGCAGTTGATTAATCATGTCTCTATATAGCCTTAAATTAGTAGGCTTCATAGCTGTATGATTCTTCCATTCTAACAGCCTTTGTGCATTCTTGCTTCTTTTGCTCCCTGTTGATTCCGATCTATTGTTGATTTTTGTCTACTGTTCTATACGTGAGCAAGGAATTCTTGAATTCTGTTTTTTCTTTTCTATGTATGTATTAAATATGTTGTCTGATTCTTCTGTCATGATCTAATTACGATTATCATAATTTACTAGTTGTTTATTGACTTGATTGTGGATTGTAAGAAAAGATTGGATTAGATTTCAAATTTTTGGTTCTATCTATGGAGGTTTTGCTAATGCAATGTCATTTGAATGTCAACTTTAGTTATGATGTTACATTAAAAGGGGATCGACCCCGTCCTTGGCCTTAAGGAGTTGTAGCAGCATAGTACTATAATTAATCAAATGGCATAGAAAGGGACTTGACTTGTATATTTATTGATGCTTAGTTCTGCTGGAATTCTACTTGGTTCGGTGGTTGTTGGCCTTAGTTTTAAATCTCTTCGTTTGTTTATAGCAGTGTTTGATGGGCATTAGTGGCTTCAATAAAATGATATGACTATACAAAAGCATGTGTCTCCTTATATAGGAGGGCATGCGACTTAGAGCTCTCACTTGGTCGTGTTCTTAGTCGGTTTTTAAGATAAAAGGAGCAATGTACTTGATACTCATGTCTGTATATAGTCTGATGCACATGCGATTGACTCCATGTGCACCTGAGACCAACTGAAAGCCAAAGGTGTCAATTTGGATGGCAGTACATTGGTTGAAGCTGTGCTTTTTAATTGCTTGATTTCATTATTTGCTTGCTTGTAATCTGCTTCAATTAGGAGGTTTCCAACTTTTATTTTGGCTTTGGCTTGTGCTCTGCATAAAGGGTGATAAAAACTCCCTTTTGACACTTTGAGGACTTGTAACATCCAGTTCATGTTTGAGTAAAAGTTGAAAGCTTAGAGATAGTCTTTCTATCTAAGCTTTGGTATTTCTTAAGAAATCGAACAGTGTGGGATTAATCTTCTCTGCATCACAGTTTTCGACTAGAAGGCTAGTTTGCGGTTCCAATATATTCATTCTCTCCGTTTTCAAAACTGAGATTGAAATTTTTGAAGTATATACGCTGCAATTGTAGCCTGAATTTGAGTTTTAAGTGATGGACGCAACGTGGTCTATGTTGCTCATTCACGTAATAATAATTTGTTTGAAAATGAAAGTTATGCTTTCAATATGTCATAATTGTTTCCCTTTTGACTCCAAAGAAGCATTGACTTCAACAAGAACTCTCGCAAACGAAAGTTGACCCTTTGTTGCCGTGAGCTTGTGATATTGGTTTTCCAACTTTAGAGGCAATCTTTCCCAAAGCATTTGGATTCCAACAATCCGATGGTAGCCTCGGTAAAGTTATCCAAATTGGCATAATGCTAATCTCCTTGTCATTGAACTCAAAACATCGAGGCATGGCTTTCAACATCAAAGGTCTCCCATAAACAAAATAAGGCTCACCTTCAAGCACATTAAGTCTATCATCCGCATTATTGAACTTGAATACTAAGTGTTATGTCATAAATTCAATCAACTTTGGATATAAATACTTTTAATATATAATTGATACAATTTTATGGCAGATCTATTATTTAATTAATATTCAATTAAATTAAATAATGTAGTCTTTGGATTCAAATATTAATAATTTGATAATCACAAGGAGTGATTATGAGATATAAATTACATGTGGGTGAATCTTAAATCATTCATGGTCGTAAGTAATAACAAGATACGTATGTCGTTTTTATGGATAGACAATCACGCGTGCTATTTCTTATTTGTAACATAAGTAGTCGATCTCACAAACTAAAGTATGGTGATACTTAAATGAACACTTAGATGTTTTGTTAATTGGAGACCCACTCGAGAGATTCCACGTGGATAACTATCTTAGTGTCAGTGGATAATCTCTAACGTTGGTAGTGAAATTGATCGTTCGAATTGAGGTATCATAGTGCCTTCTATAAGGACAATCACACTTTGACGATATTGGATGTTGCTCTGCGAAAGGTTGCTAATACGTTATCGTACGAGTATGTCAAGAATCATATGAAGGTTGTGAATGATCAATAGATGATTCGTCACTCTTAAATAGTAAGAGATTATGATATATATTTCATCCAACTAAGTTGATAACAAAATCATTGGCCAATGTTTACTCATAATTTTGACTTACATTGACTTGATAGTATGATGAAAGATGTGATCGATAATTGAGAATGATACACATCTATTTCTCGTAATCGATCAGATCATATTGACGAATGGATTATAGTTTTACGGTAAACAAACAAGTTTTGTTTTGTCATACCGTGTGACATTTCTCTTCACATGTATTGTCCTAACACATTACTAGATGTTAATCTTGGACGACGAATGTGAATTCGTGATAAATTAAAAAAATATTTTAATTTATCGATTCTGATTAGGTCAAAATAATAATTCACATCGTTAAGTATCGTGATCGAAAATATAATGGGTCACACACAAAATGAGAACCAGAAAAATGAGATTTACCAATCAATTAATTAATAAGTGGTTGATGAAAATGGATTAATTAATTCATGGACCAAAATTAATTAATTGAATTAATTAAATATTAAACCGAATTAAGATTAAGAGATTGGCCAAGGCCACCTAGACTTATATTCATAAACTGTTAGGATTTCAGGAAAATAGAACACGATTCATTATCTTACTAGTACAAGAAAAAAGAAATCATAATTCTCTCATTCTTATTTCCTATGTGGATTTGCATTGGAAACTCGATAATTGGACAGTTGCTGATTGTAAATCGTTATTGTTCGTGTTCCAAGATCAACAAAGAAGTTTGCAAAATGTACAAAATGTATAATTTCTTTCACAGTTTCTATTTAATCCCAATATTAACAAAATTTCCAACACCAACTACTTTAGTGCACAAAATATTGGTATTTCATCTTCCATTGATCGCACATTTCCAAAAGTGCAACTTTACCTACAAATCGTCCAGCAAAATATCCTACCAAATGGTAAACCCGAGCAATTTGAACATCATCTAGGACATGTTCTTCCATAAGTTCCAACGCCAGATCATCCGACAAGTCTAGAAAGGTTTGGAACTTGAGACCATTCTCATGTTTGTGATTATCATCGAGTCCTTGTGGTTAATTAGCACATAAAGTCTCCATCTTTCATTATTATTACGGAAAACGTCTTTATCTTTCATATTTGGGCATTTTCACATTTCATTGCATGAAATGTCATTTTCATCCATTTTCTCAATTGAAAATTATGAAATGATGAATATATCATTCTCTTTAAATAAAACAAAAACAAAAAGAAAAGAAAAAATTAATTGCAACTATGTGTTACAATAAATTATTAATAGGGTAATTAACATATAATGCCTCTATCTTTTACTATTATTGCGAAAAACGTACACCTTTCATTTTTTTTTCACCTTTTAATTACAGATTCGATTGCGCTAACCATAATTTCTAGTTATTTTCGTTCAATTTCTCAATAAAGAGCTGTAAAATGATGAATGTACCTTCCTATTTAAATAAAAAAAATTAAAGAAATTTTTTTTTATTTCTAACTTTTACTAATTTATTTGGGACTTGTTTGCACTTTTTAATTTTTATTTTAAATTTAATTGGGACTCGTTTGCGCTTGTTTACGTTGTCCTTATCAAATTTGGACTATGTACTCTATATAAAATGGTTTATTCATTGTAATAACATTGAATATTAATAAAGTTTATATTTCTTCCATCTAAATTCTCTTCATCTTCTTTTCTTTTTTCTCCTTTTTCTCAACATCGTTCTTGTTCATTGCATCATATGTCAATCAAATTTCTTGCTATAAGACTACCTATTACAAACCCTGAGATTAGCATACCAAATAGCACGAACAAAACATAGAATGTGCACGAAATGATCGAACCGAACAAAACAATAAACAAGTCAGTCTTCAATCGTTCATTATAACTACACGATTATCCTCTACCAAAGAAATATTTAAATACTTTTTAAATTGTCAAACAACCTTGAGATGCTGAAAATTAAAATATGATGAAGAATTGGCATATACGTTTCAAGTAAGATAATAACCGTTACAAACTCAAGTCATGTTATCTAATGTATCGTTACTCCTTTTAAACGAGTAACCTTGCTAAATACAATACAAAAATGGATATCTCTATGATAAAATAAGAACAAATCACAATTTTTGTTGGTGGTGAAGGAAAGTGTGGTATTGCTGTTGGGTCATCTCCGCACCTGCCTCTGGATCTAATTGACATATGTAGATGCTGTTTACAAATTAAACAGAACATGAATTCAACTTGAAGATAAATAACTTATTAACTAGAAATAATGGAACACGATCTAATCAAATAAGCTCTCCGAGTTCTAAAGTAACAAAAGAAGTGAGTTGTTAAGTGTAAGAATTCTAATAAAATCTCAATTGGGACATCTGAAATTAGAAGTACTTTTAAATTTTGCCCTTGTCCGAGCTTCATTTTTTCAAAACTCATATATTTATTTACACAAAACACACAAGTTATAAATAATATATTTTAATAATTTAAAGTTAAAAATAAGTAAAGTTATTATTTGGACAATAATGTAAAAGTTACTTTTAAAAGAAGTAAAATTTGTGAAAAGGGTAAGTTATCCAAAAATAATAGTAGACTGAAAATAAATTTACTTACAAGTGAAGATCAAGTTTTAAGAAAAGTTATAAATAAGTAAGTTACTTATTTTGATATGAATGTAAAAGTAACCTTTAAAAGAATAACTTTTTTAATTAAAATTAAGAAAAAATAAGTTATCCAAACATGTTTGGGGACAATTAAATTCAAAATAATTAATAAAAAATTAGTGGCTTACTTTGCAACAATACACTTTAATCCAATCCCCCATAATCCTATCCTCCCTAATCAAATATGATGTACCGAACGTGTCCTTAGTGTAATACTTGTAGCTAGCTGTTGATTCTTGAGCTATAATCTGCGAACCCAGTTAGGAATTCGTGGAGTGTAACACACAAGCTAGGGGAATAAAATACAAAATGCTTGTACAAAGCCCAAAAGATTAATTTCCCAATTCAGGCCGGTTACAAGCTATCAATAAAAAACATGTGAATCAATAAATAAAGCGTGATTCTTAACTGAATCATTTATTAACATAGAGTCAATAAGGAGTCGCCATACGTCACTCTCAAAATGGCGAAATTATTTCTAATATTGGAGGAAAATCTATAAATATCCTCTCATTAGAAGAGTGACGTGTGCGATTGAAGTATCTCTCTCAAATAATTATTTACCTTCTTGCTCCAGCATAAAAGTTAGTGAGTATAAAAAGTGAAAATCATAGTTAGGATTTGTTGATCAAATTTCTATCATCAACATTAACCAAGCTCCAATCTATTTTGCTTTCTTCGAATGGGTGACATTTATATATTTCTTATGCATTACATATTCTAGTTCTATATATTATTAGTCTAAATCTCCCTTGAATTACTCAAAGATTAAAAAGAGTTTGATTTTTTATTCACCATTCATCGAAGAATTATAGCTGATATCACATATGAGTTTTTCATTAAGAATTCCATTTTTCAAGAATTAAGAAAGCAAAATCGGGTGCAGGTTCATGAGTTTTATGATATTGTAAATATGATGAATCCTCTGTGAAGGGTATTGCATTCCCTGAATTTTTGGCAGAATGAAGAACGACGTATGATAACAAAATTACATGCTAAATTGCTATAAAAATTAAACGATCCAAAAGATTCATTGGTATATATGCTGCTCAACTTGACCGTACGTACATTAGAATATAATTAGCTTTTTTACGATTCCTCACAACTGGGACGACTCTGAATATGATCTACCACATATCAGAAGTTCAATCTTCCAACCTCCAATATAAATTCTTGGATCTCCTTTCAAGAGAATTAGGTTTAGGTTTTTTGCGTATTTCATTGTGCTATCAAGAAATAATGAAAAAAGTGCATATAAGCAGGGGCAGACCCATTAAGGGCCAGTCGCCCTCACTGAATTTCAAAATACTGGGTTTTTTTAAATTTAAATTTTCAATTCTTTTGGCTTCTTACACAATTTATTTTAGCCCATTTTGTGTCCCGCCCCCATTGAACCATAATCTTGAATCTGCCCCTACATATAACCATAAACCTGGAACATGTATATATAACCTTGTACAAATCGTAATTTCATTTAAGAATAGTAAACCCTAATCACGATTAGACCTAGAAATAATAATTATTAATAATTAATTCAAATTAGCCCCTGTTTGGTATGACTCAAGGTTAAACAATAAATATTAATCACATATTTCATTGGTGTCACAACTTTTCAACTATTACATCAACTTTTATCGAAATCTATTAAAATCCTAATTTTAATCTCCACGAAACAAGGGATTAATAAATATTATTAAGTCCAATTGTAATAATTAAGTGAAAATAACTACTGGGATTAGGATTTGATCTCACAATTGAATGTAAAAATAGATATTTACCACAGTAAAATAGCTGTGTAAATTATATATTCTATTAGCGAGGACAAGGACACTCCTAAAAAATTTCTTGTAGTATTGGCCAAGAAATTAGAACAATTTTACGACATCGTTCATATCAAGTATTTCATGTAGTTAGCAACATACTGTTAAGAGGCAAACTCTTCGAGGAGCTAAATTGTGGCAAAGTCCACGCAAAACATAAATAATTTCAAGAATAAGCACTCTTTCATATAGCAAATAAGACAATTACTATAACTTTTTAACAAGAACAGTTTTTTTCTAGTATTAAGAAATTAACAAAAACTAAACCAATGTCAAATAGCAGTTCGATCGATGGTGAATTTTTTAGTCTATATTATAGCAATTTTCTTTGAAGGTGGTTAAACTTTCTTCAGATAGAGGGATGAAAACGTCTATGCTACCATCCCCTATAAAAGAGGGTAGTAAGAACATCATGCCCTCCGTTGGATAGTAACTTGGCATAAAAATAAACGGGCACCCTCCTCCAAAATCAAGTTCATAAAATGGAAACCTTAACCAACTATCCACCTCCAAATTAGGGCACAATATAGTTTTTGTCATGTCTGCTGTTGTTATCAGATTTTCTTCTTTCACCTTAAAATTTGCGAAGTCAATAAATGATCTAAAATAGTTGTTGTTTACCTTTGTAATTGCATCATGAATGAGTTTTGCTGCATAGAATAAGGGTTCTTGAAGAAGGGTTTTCACTTTTGCACTCGGGAATGCCCAAAGAACCAAGTTCCCAAAGTAATCATTCGAGATTTTAGGGTTCAGCCTCTGTCGGCCATCAATCGAGATACGTATATGGGTGGTTTCATGTTCATCGAGGCATCGGGACTTGGTTATGGCTCTCCAAAGATGTGCAAGTAGGCTTTCAAATGTGCTGAATGGTTTATTGTTGTTTCCATTCATTGAAGAAGTCTTGTCCTTGATCTTTGCAAGGAACTCTACTGTGTAATGAACTTTGTGGACTACAATGTTGTCAACACTGTTGTATTTAAGATTATGGGTTTTCAAGCTTATATATTCGACTCCTTTGTGCTCAAACTCAACGATAGGAGGGTTTCTAGGAGTGAATATGGTACGATCATGCAAAGGGAGTGGACTAATTTCGAGTCCTCGACAAGCTTGGCCCCACGCAACCAAGAATTTGCTAGTGGAATGCCCGTCAGCAACAAGGTGATGACTGGTGAAGCCCATCACCAATGAGCCACATGTGAACCTTGTGAGCTGAACTTGGAGCAACTCGACCACTCCCTCAGATAATGAGTCTTTCTCTCCCAAGATGTCTTCAGGGGCTCGAGGGAAAACCCTAGGGTGAAGGCTTAGCAAATTTGCTGAAGGTTTAAGGAGCAATGCTTGATCAAGAGGGCCATCGACGTATGCCTCAATGAATCTAACACCCTCATCATTGAGAAGTATGATAGGTTCACCTTTATCATCTTTGCCTAGCCTCCCGGCCCACTTCCGGTACACGACCAGCGCCTTCTGCAGCCCTACCTCTATGGCTCTATTTGGTGGAGTTGGCGGACGATAGGCGTAAATAATAGCCATGTGTGAGTCATAAGTTGCCTTATCAAAGACTGAAAGGGAAATGTAGTTTCTTGTTAGGGGACGGGTGTCTTCATCTAAAGGTTTAATGATTCTTGAGCTTCTTAATTGCACCTTCATGGCTATGGCTAGAGGGGACAGTTTGCACTTCAAGTTGGTTTGTGTTTCAATCATGAGGCCATTGCAAGTATTTATTGTTGGAATTAAATGAATTATTTAGCCCCTGTATGGGACAAATTTAATGAAAATTCCAACCGTTACATGTAACAGCAGTAGCACAACTTTTGACTACATCATCTCACAGGGGGACCCATGCGTTGGAAAAAATGGTCAAATAATTAATTCTTGTGGTCAAATAATGGGAAACAAACGGTTTTTTTTTTTTTTATGAAAGAAAAAACCGACAACTTTTTTTTTTTTGTTGACGTAGGAACCCGCAGCCGCTACTCGTGAGTGCGCACTGGGTAAACCTCGCTCCATGTGCAATAGCCCGCAAACCACACATGAGAGATAAACCGCACTAGGCAAGCCCTGTGCGATGGGCTCAACTGAGGAAGTGTTGGCAGGGGATTCGAACTCGTGACCTTCGGTCTCCGCGCTACCTGCTCCACCAACTCGGCTACCTCCGAAGGGGTGAAACAAACGGGGTTTTAATTATACTAAGGGCCTGTTTGATTGCAAATGTGGAATTTGGATGGAAAGAAAATATTTTACTGGGAATTGAATTGCCTAAAATTTGTTTTACTTGGAATTGTAATTAATTGTGTTTGATTAGTATAATTTTTCACCTGAAAAATGTTGAAAGTTTTGTATCCGTTTGACTTTGTTTTTCATGAAAATTGTCAATAAAAGTGATAATTTTTTTTTACCCTCGTGTCTAGCATTTTTCCAATTGCCAAAAAAAATAAAAAATCAAAATAAAACCTGAAAAATCAAAACCAACCAAAACAATAAATTATTTTCCTCCAAAAGTTGGAAAGTAGGCTCGTGGGTCAAACGGTGCAATTTTCCAAGTTCCATAGAAAATGTTGCTCATCAAACAGGGCATAAGATCATGTTTGATTGCAACGAATTCCATGGAAAATGTCACATCCGAGTAAAACGAATTTCACTTAGACCGTTTGATTGCAACATAAAAATGAAAATTGACTTCCAAGGTACTACAACTTTAAACTGCATTTTCTTTGTTTTCATAGAAAACGATAGATTTTTATTTTCCAACTAATATGGAATTGAAATTCATTTCCACCTTTTGTGTATCAAACGGACCACAAGCTCTTATTTGGTTATCATTATTTTCAAAATATATATTTCTCTTATATTTTCAACCACATATTTTTTAATAAAATAATAATATACGGAATCCGAAACTTTTTATATTTATTTTTTAAGCCCACATTCTCCACAAAACATTATTCCAAAATACAATTTGGGCAAAAAAAATTAGGCTCAAACAGACTCTAAGAGTATCATCAAGAGATTCTCTATTTTTAAAGAACATATTTTCCAATTTAGAGAGCATCTATAATATTTAAGGAGTAGAAATTTTTAAGTACTCCAACATGTTTTTTTATTTTTAACACTTAATTTTACTACTCCTATTAAATATTTTTTATTTTTTCATATTTTTTTATTTTCACTAGCTTCCCTCTAAAATATTGTATTATTTTTTCATTGAAAATTAAAATACTTTAAATGCATTTAATTATAAAGAGTGACTCTCTATTTTAAAATGTTAATTTAAAGGGTCTCTTAAGTATAATTAAAGCTTGACTCAGCATTTTATATTTAACTAAGTAGTAACGGAAACCCATTTATTGGCCAACTTTGTAGGAGGAGTAATTAATGGCATTTAAAAGGCTGTATCTATTTTTTTATGAGGCAATTTATTGTTTGAATTAAATGGGTTTGGAAACCTCGTAAAATAAATGATGGCATATTGATGGATCCACAGATCAATATTTATATCATCTCTTATTTAATTTATTATTCAATTATAAGACTTTAATTAGGGGTTATTATGTCATTTTAGTAGTTAAGTATTTTCTTAAGATTTTACTAAATAAGCCAGAGTTAAGGTTTCATTTTAAGTTGGTCTTTTTTTTTTTTTACTAATAAATATTGAATCTTTGGAATCATTCAAGATGATTATGCGCGAATCAAAGAGTTTGATCGTACATTTCATCTTTATGCACGCTCAATCCTTATGAGTTGGTATTAGAGTGAATTATATATGGCTTCTAGACAGGGGCGGATCCAGCATTTGGCGAGCTCCGACGGCTGTCCGTACTGGATCCGCCAGTATTAAATTTTTTTTATATCAATGTACACATATTTTACTTATATATATATATCTATAATTTTATTTTTTTTCTCAAACAATTTTGGTAGATCAATTGGTTGGAGCCTCAATCAAGTTAGTGGAGGTCTTGAGTTCGACTCTCCACAAGATCAATCATTTATATTTTGTTTTAATATTTTTCACTATTATAAAAACTTTAAGAGGGTATTTGGTGAGGATTAAAATTAGATTTTTAGTAGATTTTGATAGAAGTTTTTGAAATGTGTGGTTTAAAAGTTGTTGGGTCCATGAAAGATGTGATTGATACTGATTGTTTGACACAGATTAAAATCAGATTTTAATCCGGACCAAATATGAGCTTAGTTTTATAAGTGCAACAATAGGGAGTCGAACCTTGAATTCCTTTGGAATTATTCGAAGCTTGATCACTTAGGCATTTAGTTAATGTCAACACTTTTATGTAAAAAAAAATATATATCATTAGTTTTTGCAAAATAATTGATATATTATCTCTTTATTTTAATTTTTTTTTAGACTAAAAATTGACATTTCAATGACTCAACAGTTAAACCTCTAACTCGATAATTTGTCTGTGTCAACAATCAAATCGTATATGATAACTATGTTTTGAAACATGAAAAAATAACGAAAAAGAAAATTAAATTGACAGTTGACATTTATTAAAGTCCAAAAATTTATTTTTTTAATCTTATCATTGGAGAGTATTTATTCGGTAAAAAAATTTAGCAATTCGGATGAGTATTGACACAATTTTTTCTTCACACATTCAACAACAAAATATGTCATATTTAAAATTAAGAAATAGTCTCTTTTTTTCTAGACTAGGATTATTAAATTTTTCAAAATTGAAATTCTTACTCGATAAATATTATTAAATTGGTAGATAAAGTACATCTACACTTGCAATTCGAACCTTGATATAAGTAATTTCAATTCACTATATTGGTTTTCATTGTCGTCACTAATGGTCACTCGAAATCCTAAATCCGCCACTG